>OY292516.1:6940604-6981921 GCA_958496365.1 Subacronicta megacephala | reverse complement strand
GGATCGTAAGTTATATTTGCTCCTTTTTATCACTCTTCTTTTCCTAACCGAATATATATTTAATTGATATCACATATTTCATTTGTAAAAAGGCTTTCAGTCTTCTTACTAACGATTGTCCAAGATTTAGTTTAGATATTAATGGAATATTATATCATATGAAAGTTTGGAGATCTACTTGATATTGTTTCGTAGACTTATTTGATTGTATTAAAAATATATTTATGTTATTTTCAAAAAGCTTACATCTTTGAACAGATAGTCTCGCTCGTCCTGCGCTTCCTCATTTTGTACTGAGGCCCAGAACCACTCAGCTTTCACGATGTGCACCCGCACCGAGCAGTCTGGAGCCACCACAGTATTGTGCTCGTCGACGACCTGCATACATATACATAACATTAGGAGACATGTCAGCATTCGGAATCTCTGATCCTCCACCAATACCCACTAGATCCATCGAACGGAATTCCTACGAAGAACTTGGACTGCGTACTATTGCACGCACGCCTTAAGCGTCTAAATAGTATTCACGGTGCAAATATATTAATTTAAATAACATGCATACCAGCGAGAACCGCTTCGAGATCGAGGGGGACCTCTAAACGGGTACGAAACAGACCATGACCACTGATGTTCGATGGCATGACAAGCTACTATAATTTTAGTAGTATTGAATAAAATAGTGTTAGTACCGGCAGCGATATTCCATGGCATTGCGATATGGCGTGGGCGTCGCGGGTGGGAGGCGTCGAGGCGGGCGGCGTCTGGTCGCGGGCGGAGCGAGGAGCGGGCGGGGCCAGGGGGAGGGGGAGGGGGAGGCGGACGGGGAGGGGCGCGGCTCGACTGAGGCGGGGCGACGCCGATGCTATGCTCAGTGCGCTTGTCGCGCGCAAATCGGAGCCACCGCAAATTGAATGACGATGAGTTCGTAGCCATAAGCTTTGGGGCGTTTTAAATACGGTGGAGTCGTCGAGTTCATCTACATCAACGTTTCTATGTCTGACTGGTGTGGCTAGGTCAGTGCTGTCCACGGTATCTACTTGAACTGGAGAAATGTCTAAGTTCATTCCATCAAATTCCGTCTTGGGCGTCGAAACGTTTTTAAAATCGGAGGGTAGATGGCTCGCGTCAATTTCCACGGTATTACGTTCGGCTCGTTTTTCGTATTTCTTTTTTCTTTCACTTCTAAACGAAGCCGTAAACGATTTTACACTCCGTCGTAGTTTTGATGCCGATTTCACGGTTTTAGAACCTCTAATTGATGCAAATGATATATCGAAAAATCCAGATTGTTTACTTGTGTTCATGGAGCAAATGGAAGTATTATCATCTTCTTTAATAGGCGACGATGTGGAAGCTATGAATTCCCCGGCTGGGTCGGTAGGCTTGACGCTCTCTGGACTTACTGGCTCGATCACAATTTCTCCAGTAGTCTTCGAAACCGAGTCTTTTTTCGTTTTTTTAAATATAGTGGGCCTATTTTTAAACTTGAACGAATCCTTTATCTTTAGTCTTTTAATAGACTTCCAATTGCTCTCCTCACATTTGTCTGGAGATAAATTTGCGTCGACTGTGCTTACTTGAAAATTCGAATCTGTAGAGTTACGACTTCTTTTCTTCCCAGAGGAAATAGTTGTCGTAGACTGTTGCAAATCTTTGTCAGCAGTTGAACTAGCCAACAGAAATACTGGTTCATCTTTAGAATCGAGGTCGCATAAACTTTTTGTGAGAGACGAATGCAAGGATCCAGCTTCAGTAAGACAATCTACTAAGTTAAATACGTTCATAGACTTATTTCTAAATACTTCTCTTTTATCTTTAGAGTTATTTCTATCAGAACCATGCACGTACTGGGACATGTTTTTGTTGTTTTCTTTGTCACTAATACTGTACTTGCGAAGTTCTATGTTTGAGGGACTTTTAGTGCTGTCATTATTAAAACACAAGTCGTCGTTGAATGATTTCCCTACAAAACTAATACTGAAATCTGTTTGATCTTTGCTAACAGCTTTGTCTATTTTGTCCCTAATACTGTTTCGTGCTAACTGCAGGCGTTGCTCTCTTTCGTTGTGGGACATCTCAGCTTTAGCATCGTTACGTTTGGTGGGACTGTCGCGGCGGCCCGACAGCCGCGCCGACAGCCTGCGGTACAGTGAGCTTTTTGGAGTGGACAGAGAACGATTGGGAGTGGCGCGGGATGGTTTCGATGAGTTAGGTGTACTCGGATGGGGCGATAGGATAAGCGAACGACCGAAAGTCTCCCCATTGGCCATTACCTGAAACATGTGTGAAACACACCACGCAATGATGTAATGAAGCCATTCCAATACAAACATGCACAACGATAATAATATACATTACTATCGCGGTATAGTAGTTAAACACAGAAAGCGATTGCCTAGCGAAGATATTGATAATTTTCTTATGTTTAGTTTACAAAACAAGTGGTCTTAATCATGATTGAGATTTATGGAGAAAAATCTATGAATAAGCAACTGAAACTTGTAATTCATATAGTGGTGTTACATCTACAACTAAAATATGAGTTCTAGATGTCTATGTCTAGTGCATTCAAATGAACGGTAAGAAAGCGAGTCAACATTTTACCCATAATATGTAACAAATGTAAACAACACTAGAAGTAAGTACATGTGATTATAATGGACGTCGTGTAATATATGAACACAAAAGCTGAATGAAGTATGTGCGCAATTGTACAACAGTGAATATGATTAAACAAAAAATACCATGAAACTCGTGATAACATAAATAGAATTATGCAAGGAAAACCATGGGTCGACTTTGCGTCGTGCGGTGAGGGATATGGATGTGGTTGTAATGGCGGAACATCCCGGTTGGTTGAAGACCAGTATTCGGAGAAGCAAAACATATTCAAATCAAATAGGACACGCGCAAGAGATTGTAAGATTGAATTTATCTTCAGTGTAAATAAGAAACATTAGTGACATTGAGTCGCATCTCCTCCAGTCATTGTTTGTACTAATAAATGGTTAATCAAATACCTGTTGGCATTGAAGGGATTGCTAATAAATAAAAATGCAGTCATCGGAAAAAAATAAGAGGTATAACAAAAATTTGTCAACAAAACAACTCGAGTGTACTACTAGCTAAGTATATGTTCTACTATGTATCTAACTAAAATTGATTTGTGTACCCATTACATCTACATTCATGCTGAGTTCATAAAGCTAAAATTTGTTGCTTATAATGTGTAATTGTATAAATAAACTAAATGCGTGTCAAGCAGTGGAAAATACTCTGTATGACATTACTTGCAATTTACAACACCTTAAAATGATAGACAAACTTTTTTTTTATTTGGTTGACATTCCTGTATTACCACTGCACGGTTTTTTTTTGTTTGAGATACTTAATCAAGATTGGAGCTACACTGTCAATTGAATTGGTGCCATCGCGTTTACTTGATAATTCGCCACAGACGTGACGTGTCGTTTTTATAATTGTGGTAACTATATGAAATGATGGTGTACTTACAACGTGCGTGCAGTCGGGGTCGTCGAGCTGGCAGGTGCCACCGCCATTACTGGCGAGGACCTCAGCCATATGTAGGGTCTCATCTTCAGGGAAACCCACGAAGCAGACGCGAGCGCCCGCAAACACTTTTAGTTTGTGCTCTTTCTGCAATTGAGGAAAAAAATCTACTAAACCTTAAGAAAAATATGTAATCATCATTTTCGGCAACAGATCGCACAGGCCGCTGCCGCTGTACACGAAGTGACACTTTGTCATTGAAATTCTTGTTACAAAATGCCCGACCACGTTTCCTTATATTAAATACCACCCGGAAAAGTTTAGACATGCGTATCTTTCAAGGGCATCATGCATATAAGGTGAAACCTGCTATGCCCTAAATCAGTAACGACAGAAATAGTAAAATCGTAAATTTTATTACAAGGAGGGTCCAGCGTAGTAATAGTATTCTGTCTGTCTTAACGAAAGTGAAAAAACTAAATAAACATACATGGTCTAACCAAAATTATTGTTTCAACTAAATACACTGAAGTAAAGGTAATTTAACTACTTACAATGACAGCATCATCAGTGGCTAAGCAGGAGGGGTCGTCCCGTCGCTCCCAGCACTCGTCGACCCAGGAGCGAGCCAGCACGGGCAGGCCGAACCCAGACGCGTACCGATACTTGTCACCGGTCGCCGCGGCCGCGATCAGGTGCGTCACCTTACTCGACATGTCCTTGCGGATAGACCCGCCCATGTAGTGGATTAGGGTTATCAGGTACGTCTGCCAATAGATAAACGATGGTAGTGTACACCCAAATCATTATATCTTTACATTCTTACGCATTTCTTTCTCCACGTCATGATGCAATGAATAAGGCGGCAAAGCACACCTAACGTCTTATCAGAATGCTTAGAATAATAAAATATAACTACATGATACTACTGTTTAATACTTGAAACTAGCAGTTTCACTCGCTTCTAGAAAGTACTGAAGTGTAACAAATAAACAAACAAACTCACCGTCGCATTTTTGATAGTAATGATTTATTTTGTCCCTAAACAATAACTTTTCACAAGAGGGCAACTGAGGTCAGACTTAAGAAAAGCAATACTAACAAGTTCATCTTTTTTCCGGAATCCTGAGAAACATATGACTGCGCCGCGCATCGCCAACGAGTAGAGCGGGCGCGCAGTCGCCGGCGGCGGCTCATCGCGCTCTGATAATTGCAGGACCGCTGTGGGTCCCAGCACCCTGAAACACAGAACCACTTCACCATAAACACCTGAGCCTTCTTTTGGAAAAATAAAGTTAGTAGATATTGCCATGTGTCATGGAATCTGGACGACTATAGATAATATCGAATACTATGGTCCAGGGGCCATATTACCACGTATTAATGCCATCATTTTTAGGTTCTGAGAGAGGGTTCCGCTCTACAGGTTAAATAGTGGTGTCCCTCTTTCACAACGTAAAAATGATGGCATTAATACGTGGTAATACGGCCCCTGGCATCTAGAAGAATTCTAAGGCTACTTGTCTGTCAATTTAATTTTTAATATGGTAATTATATTACAGTTTCACTGACTGACTGACCACCTCATTAGTCTAGTGGTCCTAAGTGCGACTGACTGCCTCATTAGTCTAGTGGTCCTAAGTGCAACTGACTGCCTCATTATCCTAGTGGTCCTAAGTGCGACTGACTGCCTCATTAGTCTAGTGGTCCTAAGTGCGCGACTGACTGCCTCATTAGTCTAGTGGTCCTAAGTGCGACTGACCACCTCATTAGTCTAGTGGTCCTAAGTGCGACTGACTGCCTCATTAGTCTAGTGGTAGGTTAGGATTCGAGAAGCAGCCTCTTTTTATGAAGTAAAAAGAGGATATTCCCAGAGAGCGATAGGAGATCGCGACATAGAAACACCAGTCCCACACACACACGTGCCACACCCAGCAGACCAGGTCGAGATAGGTTTTGAGTTTATGGCAAGCAGTGCAGAACTGGACCAGCAAAGCGTTGAAAACCCGAAGATTTATACCGACGGAAGTAAAATAGAGGGTAAAGTGGGTGCAGCGCTATCTCTCTGGGAAAACGGGCGGGAAACCAAGGCCCAAAAGTTTAAGTTGGAGCAGTTCTGCACCGTTTATCAAGCTGAGCTTCTGGCATTGCATAAAGCCTCTGAGTTGGCACTCAAACTACCAGCCCAAACCCTCGAAATTTACTGCGACTCCAGGTCAGCCCTGGAAACAGTAACCCGAGGTCTTTCCCTACATCCCCTTGCAGTAGGAATCCGAAAGAACATTCAGGAAAATGCGAATCGTGGCAAAGCGGTCAAGCTTTACTGGATCAAGGCACACGCCGGGATGGAGGGAAATGAAAGGGCCGATGAACTGGCCAAAGAAGCAGCGCTGAGAAAGAAAACGAAGCCAGACTATGATTTGTGCCCGGCTTCATTTGTAAGGGGACAAATCCGTAAGGAGTCGCTTGACGAGTGGAACGCAAGGTACGGATCAGGTGAAACAGCGTCAACGACTAAACTCTTTTTCCCCAACGCTACCGCGGCGTATAGTATAATAAGAAAATTGCACCTCGACCCACTATTGGTACAAGTATTGACGGGACACGGCGGGTTCTCCGAGTATTTGAACCGCTTCAAATGCAAGGGGAGCCCGGCGTGCCCCTGTGACCCCGAATGTAACGAAAGTGTATTCCACATTTTGACAGAGTGCCCTATCTACGCCTGCAAAAGGTCCGATTTAGAAATAGAAATAGAAATGAAAATTAACAAAGGTAATATACCAATCATAATAGAAAATAAACAAACAAGATTGAAATTTATAAAATACTGTAAAGAAATAGCTCAAAAAGTAGTTAATAAAAATAAGGTTTAGTAGGATGTACTTTCATATATAATAAGTATATATTAAAAGTAGTCCAAAGCTGTAAATAAATCGTAAGAAAACAAAGAAGTAAGCTATTAAATTAACGATGGATAAAAATGTAATAGTAATTAAGTAGTTATAAAGCATTTAGTTAAAATAAGTTACTATAGTGTCAATAAATTACGATATTAATTATATCCGTAGAAATTTGTATAAACTGTAGAATTAAATAGTAAAAGTAAAAATGTAATAAACCGATATAAACTGAAGTTAAACCGTTGAAATGTAACACATATAGATACAAAATTATTTAGTCTTAAATTAGTATTGAAATAATGAATGTAAAAGTTAAATTAGTAAATAAAAGAGTCTGACCCAAACATGTCAGGGGTAAACGCAAAAAAAAAAAAAAAAAAAAAAAAAAAAAAAAAAAAAAAAAAAAGTGCGACTGACTGCCTCATTAGTCTAGTGGTCCTAAGTGCGACTGACTGCCTCATTAGTCTAGTGGTCCTAAGTGCGACTGACCACCTCATTAGTCTAGTGGTCCTAAGTGTGACTGACTGCCTCATTAGTCTAGTAGTCCTAAGTGCGACTGACTGCCTCATTAGTCTAGTGGTCCTAAGTGCGACTGACTGCCTCATTAGTCTAGTGGTCCTAAGTGCAACTGACTGCCTCATTATCCTAGTGGTCCTAAGTGCGACTGACTGCCTCATTAGTCTAGTGGTCCTAAGTGCGACTGACCACCTCATTAGTCTAGTGGTCCTAAGTGCGACTGACTGCCTCATTAGTCTAGTGGTCCTAAGTGCGACTGACCACCTCATTAGTCTAGTGGTCCTAAGTGCGACTGACTGCCTCATTAGTCTAGTGGTCCTAAGTGCGACTGACCACCTCATTAGTCTAGTGGTCCTAAGTGCGACTGACTGCCTCATTAGTCTAGTGGTCCTAAGTGCGACTGACTGCCTCATTAGTCTAGTGGTCCTAAGTGCGACTGACTGCCTCATTAGTCTAGTGGTCCTAAGTGCAACTGACTGCCTCATTAGTCTAGTGGTCCTAAGTGCGACTGACTGCCTCATTAGTCTAGTGGTCCTAAGTGCGACTGACCACCTCATTAGTCTAGTGGTCCTAAGTGCGACTGACTGCCTCATTAGTCTAGTGGTCCTAAGTGCGACTGACTGCCTCATTAGTCTAGTGGTCCTAAGTGCGACTGACCACCTCATTAGTCTAGTGGTCCTAAGTGTGACTGACTGCCTCATTAGTCTAGTAGTCCTAAGTGCGACTGACTGCCTCATTAGTCTAGTGGTCCTAAGTGCGACTGACTGCCTCATTAGTCTAGTGGTCCTAAGTGCAACTGACTGCCTCATTATCCTAGTGGTCCTAAGTGCGACTGACTGCCTCATTAGTCTAGTGGTCCTAAGTGCGACTGACCACCTCATTAGTCTAGTGGTCCTAAGTGCGACTGACTGCCTCATTAGTCTAGTGGTCCTAAGTGCGACTGACCACCTCATTAGTCTAGTGGTCCTAAGTGCGACTGACTGCCTCATTAGTCTAGTGGTCCTAAGTGCGACTGACCACCTCATTAGTCTAGTGGTCCTAAGTGCGACTGACTGCCTCATTAGTCTAGTGGTCCTAAGTGCGACTGACTGCCTCATTAGTCTAGTGGTCCTAAGTGCGACTGACTGCCTCATTAGTCTAGTGGTCCTAAGTGCAACTGACTGCCTCATTAGTCTAGTGGTCCTAAGTGCGACTGACTGCCTCATTAGTCTAGTGGTCCTAAGTGCGACTGACCACCTCATTAGTCTAGTGGTCCTAAGTGCGACTGACTGCCTCATTAGTCTAGTGGTCCTAAGTGCGACTGACCACCTCATTAGTCTAGTGGTCCTAAGTGCGACTGACTGCCTCATTAGTCTAGTGGTCCTAAGTGCGACTGACCACCTCATTAGTCTAGTGGTCCTAAGTGCGACTGACTGCCTCATTAGTCTAGTGGTCCTAAGTGCGACTGACTGCCTCATTAGTCTAGTGGTCCTAAGTGCGACTGACTGCCTCATTAGTCTAGTGGTCCTAAGTGCAACTGACTGCCTCATTATCCAAGTGGTCCTAAGTGCGACTGACTGCCTCATTAGTCTAGTGGTCCTAAGTGCGACTGACTGCCTCATTAGTCTAGTGGTCCTAAGTGCGACTGACTGCCTCATTAGTCTAGTGGTCCTAAGTGCGACTGACTGCCTCATTAGTCTAGTGGTCCTAAGTGCGACTGACTGCCTCATTAGTCTAGTGGTCCTAAGTGCGACTGACCACCTCATTAGTCTAGTGGTCCTAAGTGCGACTGACTGCCTCATTAGTCTAGTGGTCCTAAGTGCGACTGACTGCCTCATTAGTCTAGTGGTCCTAAGTGCGACTGACTGCCTCATTAGTCTAGTGGTCCTAAGTGCAACTGACTGCCTCATTATCCTAGTGGTCCTAAGTGCGACTGACTGCCTCATTAGTCTAGTGGTCCTAAGTGCGACTGACTACCTCATTAGTCTAGTGGTCCTAAGTGCGACTGACTGCCTCATTAGTCTAGTGGTCCTAAGTGCGACTGACCACCTCATTAGTCTAGTGGTCCTAAGTGTGACTGACTGCCTCATTAGTCTAGTAGTCCTAAGTGCGACTGACTGCCTCATTAGTCTAGTGGTCCTAAGTGCGACTGACTGCCTCATTAGTCTAGTGGTCCTAAGTGCAACTGACTGCCTCATTATCCTAGTGGTCCTAAGTGCGACTGACTGCCTCATTAGTCTAGTGGTCCTAAGTGCGACTGACCACCTCATTAGTCTAGTGGTCCTAAGTGCGACTGACTGCCTCATTAGTCTAGTGGTCCTAAGTGCGACTGACCACCTCATTAGTCTAGTGGTCCTAAGTGCGACTGACTGCCTCATTAGTCTAGTGGTCCTAAGTGCGACTGACCACCTCATTAGTCTAGTGGTCCTAAGTGCGACTGACTGCCTCATTAGTCTAGTGGTCCTAAGTGCGACTGACCACCTCATTAGTCTAGTGGTCCTAAGTGCGACTAACTGCCTCATTAGTCTAGTGGTCCTAAGTGTGACTGACTGCCTCATTAGTCTAGTGGTCCTAAGTGCGACTGACTGCCTCATTAGTCTAGTGGTCCTAATTGCGACTGACTGCCTCATTAGTCTAGTGGTCCTAAGTGCGCGACTGACTGCCTCATTAGTCTAGTGGTCCTAAGTGCGACTGACCACCTCATTAGTCTAGTGGTCCTAAGTGCGACTGACTGCCTCATTAGTCTAGTGGTCCTAAGTGCGACTGACTGCCTCATTAGTCTAGTGGTCCTAAGTGCGACTGACTGCCTCATTAGTCTAGTGGTCCTAAGTGCGACTGACCACCTCATTAGTCTAGTGGTCCTAAGTGTGACTGACTGCCTCATTAGTCTAGTGGTCCTAAGTGCGACTGACCACCTCATTAGTCTAGTGGTCCTAAGTGCGACTGACTGCCTCATTAGTCTAGTGGTCCTAAGTGCGACTGACTGCCTCATTAGTCTAGTGGTCCTAAGTGCGACTGACTGCCTCATTAGTCTAGTGGTCCTAAGTGCGACTGACCACCTCATTAGTCTAGTGGTCCTAAGTGTGACTGACTGCCTCATTAGTCTAGTGGTCCTAAGTGCGACTGACCACCTCATTAGTCTAGTGGTCCTAAGTGCGACTGACTGCCTCATTAGTCTAGTGGTCCTAAGTGCGACTGACTGCCTCATTAGTCTAGTGGTCCTAAGTGCGACTGACTGCCTCATTAGTCTAGTGGTCCTAAGTGCGGCTGACCACCTCATTAGTCTAGTGGTCCTAAGTGTGACTGACTGCCTCATTAGTCTAGTGGTCCTAAGTGCGACTGACCACCTCATTAGTCTAGTGGTCCTAAGTGTGACTGACTGCCTCATTAGTCTAGTGGTCCTAAGTGCGACTGACTGCCTCATTAGTCTAGTGGTCCTAAGTGCGACTGACCACCTCATTAGTCTAGTGGTCCTAAGTGTGACTGACTGCCTCATTAGTCTAGTGGTCCTAAGTGCGACTGACCACCTCATTAGTCTAGTGGTCCTAAGTGCGACTGACTGCCTCATTAGTCTAGTGGTCCTAAGTGCGACTGACTGCCTCATTAGTCTAGTGGTCCTAAGTGCGACTGACTGCCTCATTAGTCTAGTGGTCCTAAGTGCGGCTGACCACCTCATTAGTCTAGTGGTCCTAAGTGTGACTGACTGCCTCATTAGTCTAGTGGTCCTAAGTGCGACTGACTGCCTCATTAGTCTAGTGGTCCTAAGTGCGACTGACTGCCTCATTAGTCTAGTGGTCCTAAGTGCGAATGACCACCTCATTAGTCTAGTGGTCCTAAGTGCGACTGACTGCCTCATTAGTCTAGTGGTCCTAAGTGCGACTGACTGCCTCATTAGTCTAGTGGTCCTAAGTGCGCGACTGACTGCCTCATTAGTCTAGTGGTCCTAAGTGCGCGACTGACTGCCTCATTAGTCTAGTGGTCCTAAGTGCGACTGACTGCCTCATTAGTCTAGTGGTCCTAAGTGCGACTGACTGCCTCATTAGTCTAGTGGTCCTAATTGCGACTGACTGCCTCATTAGTCTAGTGGTCCTAAGTGCGCGACTGACTGCCTCATTAGTCTAGTGGTCCTAAGTGCGACTGCTACGCTAGAGGTCCTGGATAAGATCCCCAGGTCGAGCAGTGTTGTTGGGTTTTTCTATGAAATTCCCAGTAGCAGCTCGGAGTCTGGATTTGTGCCCAGTTAATGGCAATAGGCTCCCCCCCTATTACATGGGACCTAAACATACCGGCGAACTGTGGATGTATATTAGTTATACCTCTGCCTAACCCTTCGGGAAATACAGGCGTGATGGTATGTAATCTGGTTATTGTTGCAGAAAACCGTATGAAAATCCATACAGTACCTACATACGAGTAGTTCCTAGTTTCCCGCACTGACTTTGTGTTTGTTCGGGCAGTATGTACTTAATGTAGTGACGCTGATATCGATAAATAGTATTATTATTGAATACTAGCTGACCTGACAGTCGTTGTCCTGTCTTAGCTATGAATGTTTAATTGAACTGGTATAAACACACACGAAGTTAAAACAGTCGTTAAGAGGGGACTCTAGTCCTGAGGAATTTGAAAACTAGGTATTTGAAGAAACTATTTCCGTCGCGCTGCACCTCCAGTCTCTCCCCGTAAAGTGCGAAAAGGACAACTGCAGCTAAGGATGATTTTACCTACAAAAACCTTGACCAAAAGACGTTTCGTATTCTGCTGTTTTCTTCTTCAAAAGTGGATTGATCTAAACAATTTATATATCAAAATTTAGAGGAAAAGCAAGTCTATGCTTCTGTTATTTTATTTTTTGTTAAAAACTTTTCAAATTTGTCTAATAGTCGCCTGAACATGACGGTAAAAACGGGCTTTTTTCGAGTTTTTGATTTGTCATATTTTCTTGTGAAAATTATTTTTCGAAAAAATTAAATAATAGGGGCCCGTATGACTTAGATCTAGATTTTTTGAAGAAATATCATTGCTCTAGAGCCATTATCTACGAAGAAAACAGCAGAATGCGTTTGTATGGAGAAAGGCTCACTAGAGTACCCTCTTAAGTTTTCTAATAATATTTTCCGTAAGAACGTTCTACAATTCGGTAAAGTCATTCTCAAGTTATGACCTGCGTGACCACGGAAGAGATAAATAAGATTGGAATGGCCATGTGGGCGGGGCAGGCGCGCCACAGTTTCGATTAGACAATCATAACTCGCCCGAATCATACATTCGCCGCGTTTAGTGTGCTTAGGACTACTTCAGAGAACACAGCTCCGCTTTAAAATGCCTTGTTGTGTTATTCTTACGTGATAGACAAATTATCAGACCTCCAGTATATAGCGAGGAGGTATACCTTTCCGTCTGTAAGTCAAAAATAGCATTTATTTACAAAATAATTGGTAAAAACATAAAAATATACTGATCAATATGAAATTCCAAACATCAATCATATTATTGCAACAAGTTATAAATAAAATACATTGCCCGATGTGTTCGCGCTTAATCAACGCGATGTCGTAGTCCGCTTGCAATGTACTGCATACATTGCGTTCTCTACACTTCAACCATGGCCGTTGTTCGTCGTTTACCGGGGTTGGCCGTAAGTGATGCACGGCGTACATCTATCGATATCGAGGTGACCGTGTAGTTAAATCAAGCATCGTGTAGTTAAATCATTCTCAACTATATTTACGTTTGACAAAGATTATTTTTGAAATATTAAGTATAGGTACATTATATTTAATTGATGAGAGTATGTTTTTAGTTAGATGTATTTTATATTATATGAATAATTGAATGAATGAAGATGAAGCGGCATGTAGACCATTTGATTTTACTTAGATTTTAATACTAAATAGATACAATATAGTCTAGTCAAATACTATACCTACTATTTTATATATGCTTTAATATTTGATTCTATTCGATATATTATTTATGCAACCTATAATATAAAAATGAATCGCAAAATGTGTTGGTAAGCGCATAACTCAACAACGCCTGGACCAATTTGGCCAATTCTTTTTTTAAATGTTTGTTGAAGTTCAAAGATGGTTTTTACGGCGAGAAAAAATCGAATAATTGCCGGAAAAACCCTAAAAACAGCCCTTTTCTTTTTCCCATACAAACGTTTTCTAACTAAAACGAGCTTTATTGCTATTGTATAAAGTTCATATTGAATTAAAAGCACTCACTGTTGTTTAAACAATGTAGGTATGTTCCTAACGTCAAAGAGTCAATTTGCACTTTATTAAAAATGTCACATTACAAATCATTTTGACAGGACTTTATTGCAATTTAATTAGGCAGTACGAAGTCTGCCGGGTCACCTAGTTAATTATAATAATGTTATCTATCTTTTTCTATTTTTAGGCATTGTCCATGCAAAGATTATCAAGTTATTTTAGTGAAGGAAAAATACGACCGCGGGCAGGATTCGAACCTGCGTCTACTGGTTAAGTACACCAGACGCTAGGACCGAATCCTGCCCGCGGTCGAATTTTCCCTTCACTAAAATAACTTAATAATGTTATGTTATAATTCTGTTATGTTATGTTAGGTTTCCCCCAATTGCTTAATGATTACGTTTTGTTCCAAGGACATAGTTTCTTTTAAATCAATTAATATTAAATAAAAATAGTTCTTGATTTTTATGTTTCACTTTTACCCATTCAATATAAAAATACATAACAGACAGAATTTATCGATAAAAAATATCGGCTTTTCAAGCACTAGCGTATGCTTGTTGCGTGTGTGTGTCTTATGCCTACGGGTGCTTGGTGCTAGTGTGTGAACAAATTGCTGCCCACTAGAGATGGGCGGGTGGGTAAAAAATGGTAAGGTAAAAATGGGAAGGAAAGGGTAAAAAAGGTAAAAAAAAATAAACACCCTTTTTTACCGGGTATTAATTAAAAATACCGGGTAAAAAATGAGGACTGTTTATATTATTGAAATGGCTTTGTCATGAAATGAATACTGTCATAATATTATTTAATTGACTTTGTCATCAATACTACGATCTACCACGTTAATTTTGACCTTGACCATTAAAGATAAAGTATTGATTTTAAATAAAACGAAGTTAAATGTCTTTTAAAACTTTAATCAACATAAATTTTCAAATGAAATGAACGAATTACAATAAAAACAACCATTGAATATTGTACTGATTGCACGTTATAAAGTTAACTAAATGCTGCACACTACCTCTAAGAATATATAGATAAGTAACATAATTATGTCTATATATCATGACAACATTTCAAAACAAGTCAATGAGTAACAATTACTTAGATTTTTTCATTTTAAATTATAATGAAACTCGGACAGTAATACAGTAAGAAATAGTAACCAATTCAAAAAATATTAAAATTGCACAATTAGTTTGATACTCGTATAGCTTATATATCCTTCATTAATTATTGTAATATAGTCTCCATAATTATTTTAGTAATTTTGTAAGATTAGTGTTGGTCATCATCTCTATTGCACAGTTATAGTGCTATACTCTTCTCTTGTTCTAATGAGAAAACAATGTACGCGTATGTTGTGCTGACGACAGTCTCAAATAAAAATCAATTATAAAATTTTGTATAAATAAAAAATGGAAAGGTAGAAATGGGTATAAATGGGTATTTACCCAAAGTCTGGGTTTTTACCGGGTATAGTCCCATCTCTACTGCCCACAGATTTATGTGTGTGTGATTTGATTGTGTGCGAAAAGCTTGTAAAGATAATGTTGCGTATGTTTGAGAATTGAAATAGTGGGAGTAAAGCGGCGACACTGGTCCTAGTACAAAATAGCAGCTAGGGCCATTCCAATCTTATTTATCTCTTCCGTGTGCGTGACCAACGGAAATGGAGATTCGTTTTTATATTCAGATATAGATAGATATAGTTATGTGATAAAGATAATTCTGTTTTTGTAATTTTTAGGCATTTACCATGCAAAGACAATTGGGATCATGTACCTATGTTTCACATTTCTGATTTATGAAATCAGTGGACTTAGGAATCAAAGTTAACCTATAGCGCTGATTTTTTTTTGGTTTGACAATAGAAAGTATTGTAGCTTTTTCATACTAAAAAGAAATACAATTTTGTTTTTTTTTTTGTATTAATAAAAAGTAATATTCTATATAAAATCTCTATAACGGTAATACTCTACAGCAAGACGGCTAGTAGGCGTTATTCTAGACATGACCCCTGACATTTCGTGCCTTGGGATCAATGATGTATGTCTGCCACCTTGGCTTCCACAACGCTTAAAACTTTTCATACTTAATATACGGGTAGCACCAACCTCATGATTTTATAAACATTACATTTTTAAGTCTGAAAACCTGTTCAACTGCGAGCCGTGCGAGTTAAATCATTATGATATACTTTTTGTTACAAGTATTTTGTACTTGAAACATAGGTATATGTGGTAGGTCTGGAAAGAGCCGTTAGATAAATGTTTAGGAGCATTTGTTAAAACACGGTCATGCCAAAGGATCTTTTACTGTTTACCTTCATCGACCTCGATTTCTTCTTCTTCTACCGCTGATTCTAGCAACTAAATGGCTTCTTCAAGTAAATGCACTTTCTTTGATTTCGCATACTTTGGTCTGATGTAGGATATAACGGGATCGGAACTTATCAAAAAAACTATAAAGATTTTCCCTTGTATGATACTCGCTTGTGTATCTAAACTCCTTGTTTCTTGCTTCAGCTAGTTCGTCTGACAAAGTTCCAATGGGTAGACAAGAAAAATATCAACAAATGTCAGCACCATGAATGAACATTTTGTGTGCGCGGTTGGCATGTGATACCACGGGTAATGATGTACAAACAGTTCAGCCGTTTCCCTTCAGTATACTCGGAATATCTCGATGTTGATGGCATCTCCAGATGATATAACTTGTAAAATAACTGCGAACAGCCTAATAAAATTTACGTCTACCTTTGTGATATGCGCAGACTCGTCATGAATACCGATAAATCATCTAAATCAAGTATCTCGGATTTCTGTTTGTACGAGCTTTGTGATGACGATCCATCGAATTTCAAGAAAGGAATGATGAGACTTTCTCCTTCTCGTAGGAATAAAAAAAAGTCCAAGTTAGTTTGCAGATTGCGCGCAACATCGCGCGCTCACCTGTTTTATATAAATTTGTGCATCGCAAGTTTCGGTACTGATAACATTACCAATAAAATGAGCTTAGCCAATAAGTGTCGCATAAAATTTTGTAAAAAAGGGGACGGGAGGTCGCCTGGTGGGGGTAAAGTAACATTCAGTGTCTGTATTGGCTTCATTTGGTATCCGACCGTGAACGAATATAAATATAATACTAAATGTTGCAACTCAAAACATTATCGTAATGTTTAATTTTTAACCCTGACCATTGAACATGAGCGCAATTCACATTTTAAACAGTTTTTATAGGTACTTAAAATCCAATATTTAGCAAATAATGAGGTTGGCGCTACCCATACATTTAGTATGGAAACTTTGAAGCGTTGTGAAAGCCAAGGCGGCAGAGATACACCATTGATTCCAAGGCACGAAATGTCAAGGGTCATGCCTAGAATAACGCCTACTAACCATCTTGCTGTATAGTATTACCGTTTTAGAGATTTTCAAATTTATTACTTTTTCCCATACTAAAAAAAAATTGTATGTTTTTTTGTATAGTGTAGTAGTAGTATGGAAAATGAACAAAAGCTATTTCTATTGTCAAAACAAGTTAGCAAAATAAAATCAGCTCTATAGGTCAACTTTCATTCCTAAGTCCAGTGATTTCAAAAATCGAACCAGTGTATGGCTGTGGTGTAAGAAAAAATATCGTATCGGTGCCTTTCGGCAAACGCAGCGACATAAATTTTCTGTTGTTTGGCCAGGCAAAATACCTACCTGCGTAGGTAGTGGTAAAAAGAAGGCAAACGCAAGCTTAAACATAAAAATAATGTTCAGAACATAATCGTCTATGAAGCCGTTTCATTTAATTTGTAATAATTTAACATTCAAACTGATAGCGGGACATAGATAAAGCAATTTCCTGACATCCGACTAATCGGTTAACCTTATCCGTAAGTGCAAAAATATTATTGAGTCAAGTCACCCGCGTTCCTACCTTTAATGCTAGTTAGGAGTTCACAATGTTCGTCACTTTTATGAATAAACTAGCGGTGCATGTCCGGTGTTACCTTACCTCGCACTGAATGTAAATGATTATCAAAAATAATTTCACGACTACCACTCGTTCAAATGGGTGAGTGGCACTATTTCAAACTTGTACTACAGTTCAACAAATATTACATTAACTGGTTTGTCTTTGTTGTGAGATTACTACAGCTATTTTACTCAAATACCTGTATCAACATGATTTAATTTAATGACTAGTGGGCCCGGCAAACTTCGTTCTGCCATATATTGGGTTACACTCTGGTAGATTCCCATTATTGATGCACCTTGCGATATATTATAGTTGCCGCCTCGACAACGATATTCATTCGAGAGTTAACTTCTTTTTCGTTTCATCATCATCATCCCGTATTCGTCCACTGCCACACGTAGGCCTGAGTGTAACCCATTTTAAGGCGGAGCGAGGTTTGCTGGGCAGCTAGCTGTACACACGGCTACACATCAAGCTATACTAATCCAGTTTAGACTGACCACCCATTATAAAGATTTTCCGTACAATTGAAGGCCAGCCTATACTGGTATAGCTTGATGTGTAGCCGTGTGTACCATTCCTACTATCATCAAATAATTAATTTATCTCTTCCCGGGAGCTGGGAACCTACAAATAACTGAAGTACCAGTCAACATAAACATTAAAAAAAATTGGATTTGAGCATGAAGTTTCACTTTTCAATTGGTACACAAAGCCGTAGGTATATAATATGGAAGAAAAGAGGTCGGATTAAAAATAAATTGTTCCTATATTCACCAAAGAGTTTAAAAACAATGGCTGCCACGAACATCATTTTCATTAAAAAAAATTGCAAAATGACAGTTTCATATCGCAAGTCACGTAGAGATTTTTTAATACCAATATTAATTTTTGTTTTTTGATTTTTCTTTCAAGATTTTCCTTATTATTATTCTTCTTAAACCAAACCTGTATTATGACAAACAAAACACAAAAAGAATTATTCTAATCGGTCAAGTCAAGCCGTTTTTCGGTTAGGCGAGACTAACGAACGGCGATTGATTTTTATACATATATATAGATTGGTACTATTTTACCTTAATTCAAACTAGAGGAAATGTTATCGTGCTTAATCGGCCGTAACAGTGCAGTGGTAAGTTTGATGTGCACTTGTATTGTATAGCATCCATTCACAATTCGACTGTTCATTACAGGGCAAAAAGCCACCGACCCCGATAATGGATACTTTTGCGATTAATTAACAGTTTTTTTAGGTTCTATTAAATTCTCTTCATTGAGTGGAATGTAATCCATCAATAAAGATGAGAAGAGATACATAATTTTTCGATGGTTTAAAATACAATGTTCTTATTTACTTTAAACATCCTACTAATCCTATCCTATCCTACTAATATTATAATAACTTAACTATAACTACTATAACTACTAATATTATAAATGTGAAAGTTTGTGAGGATGGATGGATGGATGGATGGATGTTTGTTACTCTTTCACGCAAAAACTACTGAACGGATTTTGATGAAACTTTACAGTATTATTGTTTATACATCAGAATAACATATAGGCTTTAAATTATAACGATATTTTGGGAAATTCCCACGGGATTGGGGAAAAACGATTCCACGCGGACGAAGTCGCGGTCAAAAGCTAGTAAGTAATAAAACTAAGTGACTATAACTAACTGACTGTGATGAACAGTGATTGGAATTGTTTGGGTTAATTTAACTGAACTTCATATTTGATAATACTACTGTCTGAACTTTAAAAGAGTCCATGATTCTGAGTTTGTTGCGGCGTTTCTTCTCAGAGGTCGTCAGAAATGAAATGCCGGGCGGCGCCATCGAGTAAAAAAATATAATGTAAAACATCGACTTGTAGAAGTGTATTTAAAAGAGATGTACAGAAATAGATATCATTTACTTATCATTATTAAAATATATAATTTGCAAGGAATCAACATTAGATTTTTTTTAAATATCATACAGTAAACTAATTTAATTGACTTCAGGTTTTGATTCCTAGATTTAACAGAAAATTCGGTAGACATGTATTTTGTCGTTTTCCAAAATAAAAGACTTTCTCGTTTTAATTAAATTGATTTCTATTCGTTTTTGTAGGTAAGCCATTGGAAAAAAATAGGGCAAGGAGTAATCCACAAAAAATGAATTAAAATTGTGGGATGTTGTGGGCGCTGTTGTTGTGATTGTGACGCGCGCACTCAAAAAGAAATGTGCGTTCTGAGTATTTCACTCGGTCGGTCACTGCTATTGAGACTGCGTCTGACGTCACAGGATATCGCAGATACCACAAGTCCATAATTATATCAACTTGTCACTATAGAGTATAGAAATAGTTGATGAGTACGTTTGAATTCCAAGAACTCGTAAACAATCATTGCGATTCTATTAATTAAGTATGTTTCTTTTTTCGGTATTTTTAACTGAAACTTACTCATACACTATTGCGATTCAGCGGCAAATTATAGGTAGTGACATTTGTGAAACAAATGCAATGTGAATGTGTTAGCTGTCAGTTCTTTCAAGCATACTAAGATATGTTTTAAAATAAGTACTGTTAATAGCGTTTTATTGCCTTTTTTTATAAGTATAGTACCGATCAATTTATATAGGTACATATATACTTACAGATAAATTTATCGGAATCACCGAATTGAGTAAGTAGTACCTACCTATGTGTTTTTATATAATACCTACGTGTTCATTATTTGAGCACAGGGCACATTGCACCGTCTTTCTTCTAAACCCTTACCAAGTACCTATATCTGTTATAAGGTTATGTTATTCTCGGAACATTACAACTTTCCTTTTAACTCGGGCAATGAATACGAGAGGTAGGTATAACAATTATCACTAGAGATTTCTGTGACAAACTAACATACTTATGTAGATATATCTCTAAATCTATTCCAGTTAAGAGTTAGAGCATTGGCCGCTGTCGGTGTACTATATTAATACCAGATAAAGAACTAGAACACACATTAACTCAAATTAACGCTTACAAATCGCAATTGGGCTGAAGAATATCCAAAGTTCTTGATTCCGTACGTGCGACAAGGTGCGGAAGATCTTCGTCCTCGGGAGTAAGTTGTAGCCGCGTGGGCCCCATCACTATCACACGCACGGTAATCAGGCACTAGTCCGACGTGCTCTTGACACTATCGTTTTGCTCTGGACCCACTCACTAGCACACTTTATCATGGTCATAGAGATTTGAATTGAACAAGAACTTTATTTTTTTAAACAAGCTTTCTTTCCGCGTACTTATTACTTGACTGTTTATCCGACAAAAGAAACAGTTTAATCGTTTATGGCAGCAGCGGCGAAAACAAAGGCACGAGCGGCGTGCGCGTTATGCGTTTCACGTTAGATTGAAAAACAGCCGACAGGAATGTGAGGCCGAAAATAGCGAGGAGCGTCGCGCAGCCACAAGGGCGACCCTCGCGCTAGGCCGAGCTTCGCGCAGCGCGCCGGCATGGCACTCTACAGTCTACACACACCTTTATTTACATCACATTCATCCTTCTATGAAACAGTCACCAACGTAGTGTAGTACGCTTTACGATGCGCATACGTTATAAACAACCCCGACGCTGTGTGTTGGGTGGATGGACTCGCTCCGCATTAGACGTTTACGTATTGACGGTATTTTTTATGGACGAATAGAACGAATTTCATCAGAAACCAGGAGTGATGATCTCTTCTTTCTATGACTCTACATAAAAAAGAGAGGTCGAAGAATCTGTTCAACTAATGGAGATACGATGTATCGCAGTTTTAAAGTAAGAGCACAAATATGCTTGGTAACAAAATTAAAATCTGTTCTGTGATTTTTGCCTTATAAATCATTTTTTCAGGGTCCGTTTTTTATTCAATGTAGGGACATAGACAGTGTTCTTTTTTGGAATTTCATAATTTTACCCCCACCAAATAGGTGTGACAGCCTCATTAATCTCGTGATCCTCTCAGTAAGTAACAGTTCTTAGTGTGGATTTGTACCCGATTAATGGCAATAGACTCGTCTCCAATTACAAGAGACCTAACCATAACGACGTACTGCGGGTGTACATTGGTACACATCTCTTTCAGGCTTCCCTTCATAAAATCTGATTCATGCAGAACAATATTGAAAACACATAAGCTTTTAACTTAAACTTTTTGCTTTCGCGTGTTCGTTTCAATTTGACAGCAAAATCCTCATTAACAAAATGATCCGCCATTTATTGAATTCATTTGTTACAAAAAATGTGATAAATGAAGAAGCGCTAAAACTTATGAAGAAATTCTATTCATAATAAGGCGATGGACTGCTTATGGTATTGAAAACAGTGAAAACACTCACTATTCATATGCAAAGCAGATGAAATAATTTATATTATATACGGTGGCCAGCACATCAAGTTACCACAAAATGGCAAATTTTCTCAGTTGATTTTGAACTTTATCCTCAACACTTTAAGGTTTAAAATCATTTGGAGAAATTTGACAGTTTTGTATACCTTAACCTGCTGGCGACTGTATATACATTCTAGGTACTGTGGTGATCGTAGTATCACACCTCTTTAAAATGAAACCATAAAGATTTTAATTAAGAATAAGCAATCATCTATTTAATTTGAAAGTAGAACTGTCCGAGACGTCAATCAGAAGACGACGACATATGTTTTGTTGGGCTTCGCTCTCTTAATAATTTGAATAAACCAGAGATTTAATAGTTTAAATCCTATATTATTTCGAACATACCTGGCGCTCTGCTACGATCCCCACAGTACCAAGGTACCGGTTTCATAAGGCACAAAACAATAAACAAAGAATTCTCATCAGAGTCGCTGAAACAGTTATTGTGCCAGCTGTAGCACTTCAAAAGGAATGAAATGCATCAACATTCAGTTCAAGGAATGGTACCTATAGGAATTACAAGAATTGCATTATTAATATCCCGCTATTCTAACAGCAGCGTCAATACAGCGCCACGCTGATGAAGTACAGCTTCTTGAACACAACTGAAGAAATTCAATGATAAGAAGCAGCCAAATTGCCAGGCATAAATCAAACGCAAGATAAGATCGTTAGAATACAAGATACAAATTGTTGGAAACTGTGATTGTAAAACAAACTAATAAAAATAAACTATGTGTGGTAGGTACTTATTTGGAGTGTATTATTTTTGTTAAACCCAAATCAAGTCAGGTGAAATTACTATGATCTATAGTTAGAATTACTTGGATAGTACATTTAGGCGGTGCGATGGCGTGGTAGGTACCTACTTGGTGGGTACTTGTTTGTTACGGTTCTCGTAAATCAACAATAAGTCAAGCATCGTCATCCACAGTACTGTAGTCTGTATCACAGATTTAAGAATCTACTGTGACAGTACTTCTTACTCCACGGCTCGACTGTTTGCGTTTAACACACGCATGGTCATTGTGTATTTAGTCATACTTAAATGAATAATACGATAAGCCACTGAGAAAGAGATAAGAACTGAGAAAGCTTAGCAAGTCTACGGCTCTTTGGTCATCTGAACCCGCACGTACTGGTCCCGCGAATAAGTTGACCTAAGCATATTTTGAATTGGTCAACTGATCCCGTTTCATGATTTTATAATTTGTATAGACACCGAGAAGAGTGTTAGACATAACTATCGTCAAAACATTACGAAACCACAGACGCATTGCATTCAAGTAAAGTACATTTAAAGGTCAAGTAGTCCCATTGTGAGAATACGAATACAGCAAGGGCAAAGGTGTACTAAAAATTGGACTTGAACTGACTTGAACTTGAATTGGACCAAATTGAAATCATCAAAATCGGTTCACCCAGTGCAAAGTTCTGACGTAACAAACATAAAAAAAATACAGTCGAATTGACAACATTCTCCTTTTTTGAAGTCGGTTAAAAAACCAAAAATGTGGTCGAAGATTGGAATAGACACATTAGAAAATTTATAAAAAATAAGCAATATTATGTCCAATTTTCGGAGGGTTTAAAAAGAGATGTGGCTTACATCTCTACGCGCCCGCGTTGGAAATCCCACCGGTCTCGAACTTCCGATGATATTAAGGACATAGCTTCGAAAAAAAAAATTTTAGCATTCTCTTAGTACTGATGAGGTAAGTACACACGGCTACACATCAAGCTATACAAATCCAGTTTAGACTAACCTCCCATTCTAAAGGTTTTCAACACAATTCAAGGCCAGCCTTTACTGGGATTGTATAGCTTGATGTGTAGCCGTGCGTACCTAATAGTTATTATGTATGTATATGTTTTTTAGGGTTCCGTAGCCAAATGGCAAAAAACGGAACCCTTATTGATTCGTCATGTCTGTCTGTCCGATGGTGTCACAGCCACTTTTTTCCGAAACTATAAGAACTATGCTGTTGAAACTTGGTAAGTAGATGTATTCTATGAACCGCATTAAGATTTTCATACAAAACTAGAACAAAAAAAACAATAAATTTTGTGGGTTCCCCATAGTTAGAACTGGAAATCGAAAATTTTTTTTTCATCAAACCCTTACTTGTGGGGTATCCATGGATAGGTCTTCAAAAATGATACTGAGGTTACTAATATAACTTTTTTCTTATCTGAATAGTTTGCGCGAGAGACACTTCCAAAGTGGTAAAATGTGTGTGCCCCCCCCCCCCCTGTAACTTCTAAAGAGAATGATAAAACTTAAAAAAATATATGATATACCACATTACCATGTAAACTTCCACCGAAAATTGGTTTGAACGAGATCTAGTAAGTAGTTTTTTTTATACGTCATAAATCGTAATGGTACGGAACCCTATGTGCGCGAGTCCGACTCGCACTTGGCCGGTTTTTTGTTTAAAGACGGATTTACGGGGGCGAAGGCTCTGCACTTGGTTTTTATACGCTTTCCGCACACCTGTACACATATTTGAAAAAATACAATAAATATTTGCCTAATTTAAAAGCGGGTTCAGTTGACAAAAACAAAATAATAAATTAACTGGTCAAGAAATCCCGCGGGATCAGCTTAAAGCGGGATCACTTTACTAAAGAGCCAAGTCTACAACCTGAAATTGTTATTGGTTACGACATAGCTTTTACTCCTTGGTGATATAAAGGTCAAGGCAAAGTATTTCCCGAAGGATTGTTCACAGTTCGCTGGTACTGAATTTTTTATAGAAAATCCTAATACTACGGAGGGACCTGGAAATCGCATCAAGGATGCCTAGTGTAGCAGTCGCGCTTATGACCACTGATTATAGAATTTGAATAGTAGTGTAGGTAAAAGTATTATCTAGCAATCGACTGCTCGCCTTGCCAAAATAAATGGCAATAACAAATTCATGTTATCTATTTTCGCACTTTCTGTACGGGTTTAGGCAAATGCAAACCCTTAAAAGGTGTGCCTTTCTTACCTGTGAAAAATTGCAATAAGCTACCAAACGTCACTGACCTGTATTTAGCTCTATGTGCAGTGTCAAACAAAACGCCGTCGAACGGTGAGGTGATGACATAGGAAGGCGGGGCGGGGGGCTGCTGAGACGGCGGCAGAGCTTCTGGGCTTGGAGCGACCGCTACCGTGCCCAGCCGCTCGCAAGCCGCGCGCACCCTTTCACACTCCAAACACGTCTCATTCACGTACACTATTGGAGTCGACGAGCCTGGTAAATTATCAGAATATTTAGGCATTTGGTTTAGTTGTTGTGTGAAGTTTCTTTAGCAAGCAAAGTAGGATATGGTACAATTTGCGACAAAAAAAACAAAATATAGGTATAGGAACTAACTATGAGTAACTTGATAAAAATGTTAACAAACCTAGGTATTTTTTTGATTCTTGATATCTAACCTAAAATGGAATAGGTAGGTGGGTACCTACCACGCTACGTTATAATTTGCGTTAGGAAGTTGTGAGCCATGCGCACGATTTATCTGATTTCGACAAATCCTAATTTGAAAAGAAACAGATGCTGACACAACCAGCGCCTCCTTTGATCCTTCAAGAATTTGCAGCAGAGGTATGCCGAGTGAAGTCAACTGTTGTAAACATCGCGGGATCGGTCAGCGACATACATTATTGTTATTTCAGTCACAATGAAGGGCTTTAATAAATATCAGGTGAATTATGATATTTCTCTCAATGCTCAAAAGTTATGAGATTGTGAACTGTCCATAGATTGTGAACCCCAACGTACTGCTTCCAATTCAACGCATTATTTTTCAGTAGATTATAATCTATCGAAGTGAAACTTCAAATTGTGAAATGGCATGCGACGGTACCTTATCGCCCCTCTCGTTACCGTCATGTGCACCGCGATGCCATATTTTGTTGTCAATTCGTTGCTTGTTAAATTATACGTTTTTGTAATAACGGCGACCTTAATTATTTTTAGTACCAAAACATGAATACGATTTGGTTTGGCATCTTCGATGTGTGGTCAGTTGGTCACAGTTTTAACCTAACCTAACGGATTTCTGTATTAAGAATGTTGCTGCTCAGTCAGTAATTTTGTCGCTCAATCAGTTTTTTGTGTATGTGCGGTACATTATATCGTCACTGGAAAGACAAAATTACTTAACCGGTGTTTTTTTTTAATTCAAAGAAAAATTTAAAATCAACTGTCAACCGGATTCTTTTAAGAGTGTGTAGTAGCGTTTTTATAAAACCTAAAATTATTCCTGCATCGGAATTAAAAAAATGCATCGATGATGAGAGCCGTCGGAATGTTGCAAGCTAGTTCCAGACAAGCGATTTAAGCCGCCTCTGGATACGCTATATCACGGGCAGCGTGGCCAAGCGGCATAGAGGACGATCTCGCATCATCAGACTCGCAAACAGGATCGTACCATTACCGAGATGATGTCGGCATCGAGGCTCCAGCTCTTCAGGCTTGCTGGTAAGCGACCAAACCGTCTGAACTCGTATAGGTGAAGTAAGTCTACGTTCCCAAAGGCTGCTGAGAGTTCCACCTATAACACCCCGCAATCGTACGGCCCGTTTACAATGGGCTCGCGAACACAGAAATTGGGAGGAAGAATACTGGCGGTGTGTATGCTTTTCCGATGAATCTCGTTTCAGTATGAGGCCGGATACAAAACGCACCGACGCGACGTGGACGTACCAACGCGCTACCGGATACTCGCGTTAGGAGGACCTCTGAACATCAAGAACGTTTGAAATTTTGTCAGGAAGTTCATTCATAATTTCATATGGAGGGGGAACGTTTTGTTTAGGCCGGTATTTGGTAGAACTGATCTCATTTGCTTCAGGTGCAACCTCAATGCTCAGATTTATTCGGAGAGGTGTGTTTAAGACGTGGTCATCCCTTTGCGGAACAGTTTGGTTAATTCGTTTGGACTTATGCACGACAATGCACTTTTTTACAATCAAAAATAAATTATAATCCTAACCTTTTACCATTTAATTCATGTTATTATGTTCCGGATCCAATGATAAAAATTATACAAATTATATGTATATTGTTATTGTTCCAATCTTTTGGATCACCTAAATGATTCGGAACAGTGAGTCGACTCAGTAAAGAGTTACACACGCCTAGTTGCGTAGACAGAGAAGTTGACAGACCGACTCCGTCAGTTGCGCCGCAAATATGGGCGTAACTGGTAACCGACTAATTTGGAGCTTTAAAACGCGCTCGTCTGAACTTCAATGGTATAAACGTATCAAACATGTTGCATACCTACCTATTGCAGTTCTAACGTGAGCGCTTTTTTACGGTCGAAAGTTAGGTATTTATCAGCCACGCTCTACTAGAGCCTGGGTCATCATAAGCTCAATTCAAAATCATACCGTTAAAACGTTGACATTGACGTACTACCTACTTGTTATTTCACTACACGTAATTTAATTTCCCTTGAAATATTATTTACATAATAATAATTATAATGATGTGATGTGATACTATATTTATGCATTCTAGAATGGTAGGTATGATGGCCAGCACATCAGGTTACCACAAAATGACAAATTATCTCAGTCGATTTTGAACTTAATCATAAATGATGTAAGGTTTAAAATCATTTGGAGATTTAGGAACAATTAACTGCACCATACTTTTACCACAGCAGTATAGAATATGTTTATACTGTGCTTTTACTTGTGTTAACTTTTATGAGACTTTGTAGTGTATAGGTACTATTGTATATGTTTGCACTTGACTGAACATTATTATGGCCCACTTGATAAACCTGTGAATTTTTTTTAACAGAAATACAAATAACGTGTAGCATGACCTTTCGAGACACCTTCTCTAACGTTAAAGGTTCAGGGTCGCTGAGTCACGCTTTCGACACAGGGAACACCACCCCACACATTGGCATGCAACACTATGCAAATGCAAAATGGTGTTACCAGTGCCTAATACAAGGTTGTAACAGTTAAATTGAAGTCCATTAATACTCAAAACAACTTGGGTAAGTAGATACTCAAAATGAGTGCTTCAGCAACTTAGGTAGTTTCAGGTAAAATAACTATAATAAGCACAGAACTCATGAAACACTTCATACCTGTCACATTTTAAAATATGGTTAGGTAAATTATTGTCTTCACAGCAAAACATGCAAAAAGTTCTTAGTTCTATTATTTTGAGTATGGTGCATGAAAGTTATCAGGAAACAATTTATCATCATAATAATTATTCAATTTATATTAGTTATGAGTATAAATGACTAAAAAGAAACACATTATTGTTAATAGTAAAGTCTTTGAAATTAAATAATATGCAGCTAATATCAGGCAACCATAATGAAATAACTATAAATAATAGGTAAAAAATTTGAAATACTTAGTCATGTCAATGAAAAAACATAATTATAATATTTTATTAGTTTGATTAATATCTTTCTCATAGGATAACATAAATTATCTCTCAAATACAAATAAGTTTCTATGCCTAAACTATGAAAACCAGAAGTAAAATTCTCCTGTTCTTTTATTTTGGATAGTCTTGGGAATAAATTAATGTCCCTTAATATAGGCATGTGCCTTGCGCTTGACTAAGTTTAGTTTGATAAGGTTTGGTAAATCCTACTATCCTTTCTACCCTACTCCTACAATATAATAATAATATAATACGCCAAAACTACTGAACGGATGTTGATGAAACTTTACAGTATTATTGTTTATACATCAGAATAACATAAAGGCTTCAATTTATAACGATATTTTGGGAAATTCCACAGGATTGGGAAAAATCTATTCCACGCGGACGAAGTTGCGGGCTAAAGCTAGTATACATATAATACATGTAAAAATATCAATATAATTGCATTGGTGAGAACACACCATGCTACAAACGCACACGCACTCACATCCTCCACCGAGGTATGACCGCAGTTGTTCTACCAACGCTAGCATAGTTGGCGTGCGTGCCGCAAACCACGCTTTACGCCATCTGCAAAAGCAGTGCTCTTCAACAATCTTGGGCAAAAAGGTGCAGTGACTGTTACATAAATTCTACACAACCAATCAACAACAAAATTTATTAAGTACAGTGTTGCTATAATAAAAGTAATGAACTCAAATAAATACAAGCACTTTTTCCAATTAGAATAAGACAAAGAAAAAGTTATTTTGAATGAGGTAAGTTAATTCAATAAATTGTCAACCCAATTTATTGTATGATATTATATATGCAAAAGATTAAAAGTATCATGAATGATGGTTAGCAATAGATTAACTAGTTAGTTACAGTTACAATGTTATTAATTTGGCTTTTGAAATTCAAGATTCTCTGCAAATCTTAAATCTTTTGGGTTAATTATGGAGTATCTCATGGTATATATAAAAATATGATAAAGGTCATATTTTTATATATACAATGAGATACTCCTCCTTTGTCAACATCAATGCTCAATAAAAGTAAAACTAATAAATTCGTTAATTCATTATTTTGAAAATGGGGAGTGCAGGACTTATGACCATTTAACCTATCAAATATCATATCATACTATTCAGTCCTGAACACAGCAATATTGCTTCATTGCAGGTAAAGTAGTAAAATAGTAACTACATCAATTGACAAGGTCTATTCAGTAGGTAGATACTTATTTATCTAAATCTTGATGCAATTAAAGAGTTATTAACAATAAATCAGTCCAGTATATATGTATATTTGTTGTGAGATTGCAGATGTTATCACACTTAGGTCATCATTAAGATTCATTTACAGTAATGTAATATGGCAACATAATTTATAAGAGTTGAAATCTTGGTATTAATTCATGGATGCATGTAGTGGTTGTGTTATAGCCAAATAATTTGCAAAAAACCAAGACAAAATTGATATTCGCGCCCAAGGCTGACGTCCTTCAAGTCTTGAATTATAATAACGCAAAATGTATTGTTTCAATCTCATGAGACAGGTAGGTAGGGGTGTCACTGAATCAATAGGAGATAAACATTAACAACCACTCCTCAATCTGGAAAGCCCTTGTCCAATGTGAAATACATAAAACATATATATAAGCATTATTTCGAACATCTAACATCTATTCGCAGAGAACAATTAGAATATAATTGGAAACCAAGCGAGAAGAGTTAAAATTAGGAAGAGGCTTGAACAATGCAATCCTTTATCAACCAAAATGACAAATCATATCACAATGATAAATCAGCAAATAAGAGTGGCAGGAAACTATGTCGAATATGTAAACACTTCCTTGGAAAACAAATGTCCTTTAACATAAAAAACAACGAAAATGAAGTTGACAGGAGAAACATTAACAAGTGGAAGAAATTCTGGGCACACAGGGAAATCCTTAAAGGAGACTACCATTTAAAGTTCAAAAGAATAGTAATGGACACCAGTATCCTACCAAACATCACATACAGCAGCCAGACCTGGACATACAATAACAAAATAAAAAATCAAATCTATACATGCTAACATTGTATGGCAAGACACATATTAAAACTATTGGGAATACTTTAAACCAAAATTGAGGATATGAAGAAAAAAACTAAACTGACAGGCGCCCCATCATGTGCTAAGGCACATAATTGGAAATGGGCAGGACACATTTTTAGGTACAATGAGAGAAAGTGGACCTTAGAAACACCACAAAAGGTAAAAGAAACAAAGGCAGACCACATTATTGAAATTGCTGGGAAGAACTGGATGTCAATCGCCCAGGATAGGAATGAATGGTATAAGATGAAGGAAGGATGGAGGAGTTTTATCCCAAAAAGGATCCACATCTAAACAAACTAACTCTTAAGATGTAAGAAAAATTTACTAACATTACTTACACTACATTTAAAATATATAAGATATGTATGGAGAAATATTAAACATTAACAGTATAAGTTATTTCAATACCTATATTAGAAACAAAGGACCATAACTTATATTTCGAGTAAAATAGGTACCTATATCATTGAGGAATTAAGTATATTGAATATGAACATTACATATATTTTCTATTATACTACTGAAGTCAAAATATTTTAATAAGAGCCCTATCAATTCAATTAGGTATAATATTTAATCTGCATGCCTTTAGGGTTAAATTTCATTTATTTTAAAATCAACCTAGTTTTCTTTACAGCGCTGAAATAACTAGAGGGCTAAATATAATTCAAATATCATATGCATCTTCAAATTCAAAGGCATAAAATGGCTCCACCCTCAGCTGCATAGGTCAAAATAAAGTACAAAATGTAATACTTAGTGAAGTGTGTGTACTATCATGGCTGTAGTCCCCAAAGGGTTAGGCAGAGGTGTACTTGATATACAACCACAGATAGCCAGTATGTTTGGGTCCCATCCCAAGGATGCGAGGCTATTGCCATTCACTGGGCACATATCTAAACTCTGAGCTGCTACTGAGAATTTCATAGAAAAACCAATTTGCTTGATCTGGGAAATAAAACCAATACCTCTAGCGTAGCAGTTGTGTTAAGGACCACTAGACTTAAGAGCCAGTTCTAAGTTTTTCATAACATTAACATTCTTGTTACTAAATGATAACACTGACTTATTACAAAGTATTGTCACATTTATGGTAAACTAGCTGGCTACACATCCCATGGTAGCTTCATGTCAAATGTCATAAAAATCTGTTGTGATTTAGTGTGACAACATAACAGATAATGATACACTGTCAATTTTACTTTGTTATGGAATCCTCATCACAGAAATGCATCACTCAATGCAATTTTAGATATTTTAGTGAATTGGCATGGCTTAAAAGATAAATACATACATATTGGTATGACTGTGTCCCAAGGTGGTAGGCAGAAACTATAGACTTCCACTTGGAATAAAGGTGACAATAATTATTGATACTTCTTACATATGCCAAGCCTCTAATTCGACAATAAAGGTGACTAACTTTAAATAATCACGCAATATTGCAGTATTCTAGACTATGTTTTGTGTCGTTCTGATAACCTTGAAACTTCTCAGTTAATGAGTATAATAATTTGGGTTTGAAAAAACAGTACATAGTTTATAAACATAGTATGTACAGCAATAGTATTTATCATCATTGGTCGAATTTGGCTATTGTTTACATTTATAATTATTTTGTAGCTGGTACTTTACTTGTTCCATAACAAACTCACAATACTTATATCAGAAGAAAAAATCGTTAGAATATTTACCATCATCATATTCTTGAATTTTGCCAGTTAAAGCGGTGTTTCCTGTTTGTGTCATGCCCTTAGACAATTCGTCCATCTTGCCGTACACTGGTTCGTTACATCAATCATTAAAATCACAACACCAATTACAATAACATAAAGAGACACATAATGTACTATAATTCACTACATGAAATAATCAGTCTTTTTTGAAAATAACTAACTTTATCCATTTCAAACACATTTCTGAAAACTCAGCACACTTCAGTGATAACTACGATCCAAACCAAATTGAAGTCCGTCCGTCACACGAACCATAAACAATGACATGACTCGGACCTCAAAAAAAAGGAGAAATCTATGACTCGGACAAAGAACGTATTTGAATTATGAAACTAACATTTAATTTTTAGCTACGGTTTTTTGGTTTTATATTAAGGCTAAATGATCAGTCTGGGCGCAAAATTCAAATTTAGCTTGGTTTTTCGCAAATTGTTCGGCTATAACTATAACGGCCCGTTCACGACCTTGCCGTTGTGAGCGGTGGCTTAGAGCGGCGCGGCGTGCGGTAAGATCAAATGTGAAATGTTTAAAGCACGCCACGAGACGTCGCTGACATCGAAAAAGTCCGCGGTTTTCTCCGAGCGAAACGCTGCAGCGGCGGGAACAAATGTACGGTGGCATCAAGTTACCACAAAATGTCAATTTTTCTCAGTTGATTTTGAACTTTATCTATAACAATTTATGGTTTAAAATAATTTGGAGAAATTTGATAGTTTTGTATACCTTGACCTGCTGGCAATTGTACTAGGGAATGAGTGCGACGCCAAAACACAGATCACAGAGCGGCACAGACTGGCACAGACCACGGAGAGCGATGTAGGAGGGACGGACTCAGCGGCGAAATGTAAAACAAAATATTTTAGACGATTTTGTGGCGGTAATGAATACAGAGACGTTTATCGTTGAAATTTTAAATCGACCACCTATACGGATGTCAAAATATCATCCAAATAAATATAAAACGTAATAAAAGAGTTGTGGGCAGAAATAAATTCACCATTTAAATATCTATATTATGTGTTTACTTAAAAACTCACAGCGTCTTTAAAAAAAAGGTTTTGTAACTCACCAGTTATTCCTGCAATGTTGGTACTTTACCTGTTGTTACCGGCTAAGGCGCCAATTTCCCACTGGTTAAGTGTGATGATATTGGCAACTCTCCAAGACTGACGTAGCGTTTTGTGATTTTCCTGCGTAACGGACGAAAAACTTTTCTTCGTAAAGTTTTTTCTGAAAATCATACTTTAAATTGCCATAATTACAAGGAATAGCTTCCAAGCCTGAGTTCTGCTAATCCTTAATGAGTAAATTGATCACAAATGTATAGGTAGTTACTGTTCTACATTTTCTGTTTTAAATAGATATTTTTTGTTTGTACAGTCTAACTTTTTGAAAAATTACACCAAAACATGCTCAGAGAGTTGCCTTAGGGACAGCGTCTAATACAGCAACTGTATATGCAAAGCCCGTCTCCACGGCGGAGTTTCTGGCAATTTTTTCTCTGTACTAGACTTAGGGAGACTATTATAGACTATCATTTTACAATAATATTAAAACAGATATCACAGACAGTAAAACCTGTGCTGCCAGGCCTTATCGACACAATATTAAAATTATAAAACGTATACATATACAAAGATAATTATGTAATTTAATCCCAAAAGTTTTACACGGGTTGACAAATTGGGTTTGGAAATTATGTCACCTATGGGGCAGATAACTAACTTAACTATTTTATGACTAATAAGATGTGTCACCTGAATCAGGGTAAAATACTTGTGGAAAGGGTATTGCTTGCAAAGCCGATCATCTTTAATGTACCTAAAGATATTTTCACAATGCTGCGGTACGTGTGCGGTACACATTGAAAAAGAATTCAGATTCTGATTCACTCTCATTCTCAGTGCTGAATCCATAGTAGTAACACTGATTTTTTTGATGTTAGAGGTCAGAATAAAACGTGAATGTATGGATCATACTTTTTATCTCAATATATTGATAATACAATACCTCGAAGGTACATATTTGGCACTATGCTAACATGCTAACCTATTCTGAAGTAAGTTTACAATGGACAAGTAGTGCAATGAACATGAGCCTGCACATTTGACATTAAGACAGTCAGTTCAGTCTCTCAAATTATTAACAATAATTATATTTTACATGATTGATAGCAGTTATACAATATTTAATTTTGTACCTGTATGGGAAACCCTAGTGAGAATAGTTATATCAAATACTTCAGTGTATGCATGCCCAAATGAGTTAAGATGCCACCATATTTAATATTAAATTTAATTGATATTATGCTAGCAAGATGTAATGTCACCCCAGAGATGACACAAAGTATAAGAATGACCACAACACTCTTGTTGTTAACAATCTTAAGTTGCTTATCAAATACATTTTAATAACAAGTTCATAGAGTCTTTGTCCAGTCTGTGATCTGATCAAGGGTTTGAACAGGTATATGCACACCGTTTCTTATATCTAATAATCAGTGACCCTTCTTGGTTGGATAGGCAAAGTAGATAGGTTAAATGCATAATTAATTCACATTCTGATAAAACACATGAGAATGTGTTACCAAGACAAATTAAGGTCCAGGGCCTTTGGTCTGACATCATCCCCTTGGATTGTTGCAGTCCTAAGGAATTGAGTCGCGGAGATCCTTTCTTTTAAAATAAATCCTAGTCTATCTAAATATTTCTTTCTCGTCAACCAGAACCAGTCTAAGTTGATCTGCCAGACTGCGGAAGTCGTGAGACTACTGGAATCTAGGCGTGGCGAATAAGTAAATATTGAAACGTAATAGGTAATTACTCAGTGTAAAGATTAAACCAATATATTTATCTAAATATCTGAGCTTGACTTGGTAGGACAAATTAATTATACAGGATATAATTATTGTCAATATATAAAATAAGGATCAATAAAAAATTGCCTGTTTTTTAGTGTCAAAGCCTACATTGCATGGCCAGTGCATTTAGATATCTCTGGCAAGCTATAGAAAGAACCACAAATTGTGACTTCTAATTCTCCCACGGCGGGTGATAAGGTGATAACCATTGTCAGATGGTAGCACTAAATAATCACGAGCAAACCAAATGGTTGGGTGTGTTGAGAAATTCAGATATTTATTTCAATTGCTTTTGAAACAATAGATTTTACACTGTGTATATGATGGGTCTGGAAGAATTAAAAAAGGTACATATGAAAAATCAGGAAATATTTGCATGGTTCCCAAAGGAAATTGTCAGGTGTACATACACTTCATATCAACCGATGCAGCAGATGCGGGTTGGGGAGCCCAATAATATCAGCAGAGATAGCACTCACTGAGGAAAGAAGCTGTTGGCAGTACATGTGTTGATGCGGAATCAATGGCATTTTCTGCACAATACCCAGGTTGTAATTTGAATATTGGACACTTGCAAGTTGTTGAGGCTGATAGAGTGGCATAATATATCCCTGTCAGCCCATTACCTCTCGGCGGGGTACAACTGCACCGCTGGTCGCCTGTACGGGCATCAGCGGATATCCGAATAGCACAAAATATCTCTGTCAGCATATTACCTCTCCGCGAGGTACAACTGCACCGCCGGTCGCCTCTTCGGGCATCAGCGGCTCGCCGAATGGCATCTATTGCCCACGGCAACAAACCGATTATTTCATCGTTGGGGCACTACAGAAGTAGAACTATTTGCGTCTGCAAAAACATCCGTGGTCAACAAATACCAAAACTGGTCTTATAAAACCTTTTTAAGTCTGCAAGGATTACTTTACAATCTATGTACTCAAAACCTTTCAATGAAAAGCGAAAATTTCAGATAAAATGTGTTTTACCCCTTCCTAATCTTATCTATCAAGATTTTTGCATCATAATAGGGCCACGGGCCTATATATTTTTATAGCTAGAAGGTAAAACCTCGAGGGAGAAAATCTTGGAGAGATACAATTTATATATAAGAAGAGTAGATACTTACATGATCTGATCTTACTCCGATTCTCTACATCTTACATATAGATTGTTTTTGTTTTTTTTAGGTAACAAATAGAATAATAATTTGTCAGTATTTGGTTCTAAGAGCAACTCTATAGGACGAACAATCAGGATGGCTAGTTTTGGGTTTTTCATTGTGATGTTCCAATACTAGCCATCCTGATTGTTCGTCCTACAGAGTTGCTCTTAGAACAAAATACTGACAAATTATTAAAAAGTTGTCTGGCTAGATGGGTCAAACTATTTATAAATTTTATTTAAAAGTGATGACAAGCCAAGCTGGGCTGGATCACTTGGTTATTATTATAATTGCTAAATGACATCGACCACCTTGAATATAAATGGTGGCTGGGCAAGTTCTGTATTGAAAAAGTGCAGTGGTAACATGCAGTGGTAACATTGCCGTCACCCAAGGTTTCTTTAGGTAACCTGTAGGCCCTGTAGCCTCAACCAGCTTCATGGAGAATCAGTCAATTGATGAAATTGTAACAAGAATAAAGTTAACAGACTTTCAAGATTTTTTCTGTAAGGAAATAAAGAGATATGATGGGATCATCTTTCATTATTAACAATTTGCAAACTTATTAATTATCTCAATAATTACTATGATATAAAGTTTATTATGTGTATTTTGGAATATTTAAATTATTCTTAAATGAAAAAGTTAAGTTATTAATTATCTTATATTTTATGAAGATGAAAGATTAAATCACAGGAACTTGATTAGGTTCATGTAACAGTAATGAGACTATTGTATAGTGGTAGAAGTTACTTTGTTTCTGTTATACTAAACTGTTTTTTTTTTCTGTCACATAGCGTTTTGTGTTGTCACCAGCAGATACCAAACAGGTCTTCATATCGACGCTGTGTGTTTTTAAGTAAACACATAATATAATATTTTAAGTTACAACTAAATTGTTATTGTGTTGAAAGAAAAACACACACCGTCGCAGGAAGTATCTTCCTGGTGAATGAAGACACTATGTCAGTCTTGGAGAGTTGCCAATATCATCACACTTAACCAGTGGGAAATTGGCGGCTTAGCCGGTAACAACAGGTAGAGTACCAACATTGCAGGAATAACTGGTGAGTTACATTACAAAACCATTCTTCATACCTATCGACGCTGTGTGTTGTTCTTTCAACACATAATAACAATTTTGTTGTAATTCAAAATATTATATTTATTCAGTTTGTGAGAATATATTGAGAATGTATTATTTAAAAAATATAATGTTTTCAAAACGGAGAAGGGAAAACTTAGATAACGTCATAATTTTGGGCACGTTTCGACTATCCAAGTGCGTCCATCTCGGCTGCGGCCGCTCGCGGCGCTCGCCCCGCTAAGACCAAAGTCGTGAACGGGCCGTATTACCACATTCTAAGTACACACAGCTACTCATCAAGCTATACAAATCCATACTGGTTTTAGTGGTTTTGTTTATCTTGATGTGTAGCCATGCGTATGCCAATAAGCTAGTGCTGCACTCTGGCGAGCAATAAAAAAAATGGATATTACTGCAATGTTCTGGACATTGCAGTAATATCCATTTTTTTATTAACTCCTGACGGAACAGGCTAAGGTTGAGTATGGTCTGAGACCATGCTGCCTAGTCATCAGTTTGCATTTTACTTGAGTAGGGTAGATCCAGTTCAATTCATTAGTATGTAACCCATAATTTAAGGAAATCCAATAAAATTCATTAGTTTTATATGTATCCATAATATAATACATACAAAATTCGTTTTCTAACTTAGCCGCGTCCAAATTATAGTATTTCATTCGTTACCATTACTGAAAAGGATGTCAGGGAAACTATAAAAAGACTAGATTTGAATAAGGGAGCTGGTCCTGATGGACTACCTCCTATTTTTATTCGTCTATGTATGGATGCTCTTACTAAACCACTCAAAATCATTTATAATAAATCTCTCAGTGAAGGTTTATTTCCCGACTTATGGAAAATATCTAATATAGTCCCTATTCATAAATCTGGAAGTATGAATGGGGTAAGTAATATATGATCTAACAACAAAATCTCTAATATTCATAACATATAACAACGGGACCTATAATTTTATTTAATATAGCGATTAGTTAATATAATGAACGATTGATATAATTTTAAAATAACTAATTTTTATAAGCATAACATACATTGAATATAACATCGTTTGACGTTCACGTCGGTAGTGCAATGGGTGGGGTTGAACCGGCAACCATGTGATCGCAAGTCTGACACCCTAGCCATTAGGCTATCGTCGCCCGCTTCAATATTAACCATAACTAGTAACTGATTAATGGCATAAATAGAAATTATATCAACAGTTGGTATATCTCACGTTGATTATATCTTATGAACGATAATAAAATGAAATTAGACCAAATGAGTTTGTATGTTATGAGACGCACCCGTATGAATGACGTGACTAATTAGAAATGTTTGAAGGTCTCTTATTATAAAAGGTAGTTTATTCCCACTTACGTCATATTATTAGTTTTAAACAGCATGGTTTTGTTGGTAACCGCTCTACTACAATTTGTTCGAAATAAATAAGCCGATTTGAAGATGTCTGCAAGTGGTTTAGAAGTGGTAAATTTTAATAGAAAGAGTCGGTGTAAAGATAATTAGAGTCGTTTATGTTTCACATTTCTATTTATTTTGTTTACTAATTTCGATATTTATGTATTAAAACACTTAATTAAACGATTTTATCACCGCGGTAGTTCGGAACGCCTAACTTCCGATCGGCTTACTTTTCGAACAAATTGTACATCAAATGTACTTGTTTATACTTCGTTTATTACCACCACTATTGAGGCTCGTGGTCAGGTTGACGCTATATACACAGATTTTGCGAAGGCCTTTGATCGCGTTGATCACTCGATTCTTGCTGGAATTCATGGTTCTCTGTTGTGGTGGTTTGAGAGTTATTTAACTTAGCGGGTTATGAGTCGGTACCATTTTGTCCTTGTTCTGGTGTCCCACAGGGGTCAAAATTGGGCCTTTTGTTATTTTTAGTATTTATAAATGACCTCCTGATATGACAAATTGCAACTGTTTAGCGTATGCTGATGATTTAAAAATATATAGTAGTTTAACAGGCTTAAGTGATTGTATGAAGTTGCAAAGTGATATTAATGTTTTACAGCAATGGTGTTTGGATAATAGAATGTGATAAACTATCTTTCCGTGAACAAATTGAGAGTGAACCCAATAAAGCTAAAATATTGCTTGGTTTTACAATAGGCTCGCCCCCTATTACATGGGACCTAAACATACCGGCGAAATGTGGGTGTACATTAGTACACCTCTGCCTAACCCTTCGGGTCTGCTTGGTTTTATAATACGCACGACTTAACCGTTTCGCAGCAACAGTGCCATTATTATACTTACTTTATAACGCCCTTGTGAGGAGCTCTTTGGAGTATTGTTCCACTATATGGTCTCACGTGGATGTGGTTGAATCTGTACAAGCTCGTTTGGTTAGGTATCTATACATATAAAATCCTTTGTCCTGAATGACTGACTGACTGACTGACTGACTGACTGACTGACTGACGGAACAACGCACAGCCTAAACCGCTGATCGTAGAGACCTGAAACTTGGAGAGTGTATTCTTTGTATGACGTAGGCATCCGATAAGAAAGGATTTTCCGAAATTATACCCCTAAGGGGGTGAAAAAGGGGGGCAAAGTTTGTATGGGACAACGTGATTGCTTGGTGCAATCTGCTTCAAATTTTGCATAAACGTTCTTTAACAGAATTGATGGAAGACGTGTTTCGTATTTTATTGAAATTCATCCCCCAACGGACTTAAAAAAGGGGGGAAAGTTATTTTCGGGATGATTTGCTTCAATTTTTAAATCAATACTCCTTAGTGCTTTTGATTTAATTAACTTTTTATTTTGACACATGTCATGTCATGTTTAAAAACTCAATGTGATTTTATTCAAGAAACGTTGTTTGATAAACATATAAAATGCTTTCTATGGCACACAAAAGTGGAATTGAGATTGAGAGGCATACCATAGAACCCTTCTTAAAAATGTTAGAGGCAGCAATAGAGTGATGGGTGGAGTTACTGCGCTGCTGGCACGGGAATTCCGTCAGATTCTGTTGTACCAAGAGGAACCCGAGCAGACGAAGTCAGAGCTTCCTTGACATCGTCACCTATGACCCAACATAATGATTATCTTAAAAAATAAATACGAGAGAGATGCGTCTGCTGGAGAGTTTTCTGAGCTATTACTTAAAATAGTAAATGGAGATTGTAAATATGTTTATCATCTTTCCTGAATACAGTAGTGACAGGTGACTATGACAGATCTTAGAGTATATCCTGATTTTTCTAATATACAAACGAAGTCTATAGATTGGCACTTAAGCTATGTAACGGGACTAGACTGAGAGTATCAGCATTGCACAAAAATATTTAAAAGGTCACTGTGATTACTGGATGTGCTCGGGGGGATTCAGTTTTCATACCTCGAATGTGTGAATTGATGCCTATGTTTTTAAGAAGATGCTTTGTAATGCTATAAATAAAATTTCAGTCATTAAGGGTAGCAGGCATAGATTTAAGGGAAGAACGGATTCTCACACGGGAAATTCTACCTTGCCTGTTACTGTATTAAAAGCAGTCTGGTCATTTTGATACCAGACAGAAAAACCAATGTGGTATACAAAGAAGTGCAATTTTAATTCTTGAGAGCAAAGTGGTCTTCCGGTATTTGTACCTCCTCATTGAAATCGACCCTACGAGGCGTCCAGAATAACCATCGCTCTAGCTAAAAGGACATGAATAAATTAATTAAAAAATTACATGTTATTTTTATATTTCAATAAAATAATATAGTGGAGCAAATTATTTGGTCTTAATTTTAGATAATTTACAATATCCCGCCGGAAATAGAAAAAAACATACATACCATCACGCCTGTATTCCCCGAAGGGTTAGGCAGAGGTGTACTTAATGTACACCCACAGTTCGCCGGTATGTTTGGGTCCCATGTAATAGGGGGCGAGCCTATTGCCATTCACCGGGCACAAATCCAGACTCCGAGCTGCTACTGAGAATTTCATAGAAAAATTCAATAACACTTTGCTCGACCTGGGGATCGAACCCAAGACCTCTAGCGTAGCAGTCGCGATTGGGACCACTAGACCAACGAGGCAGTCGATAGAAAAAAAATAACAGTCAAAATCGTGTTTTCCACGCGAGCGAAGCTGCGGGCGGAAAGCTAGTCTATGTATAAAAAATGGAATTCGTAAAACTTTTCCTGACTACAATGACAGGTTACGGTATTTTAAGATTTTAAGTTTCCAGGCAAGACGTAATATTTCAGACTTACAAATTCTCAGATCATAAATGGTTTCATAGATGCTCCATTAACAGATTACTTCAACTTTAAGCTCAATTAGGGTTGCCATCCGTCCGGGTTTCCCCGGATTTGTCCTAGTTTGGAGGGCGTCCGGGGAGCGTCCGGGCGGGGTTTCATTTGTGGTCCGGGTTTAAAAGCTGTCTAGTCATCGATCGCTACAGG
>OY292516.1:6891386-6940404 GCA_958496365.1 Subacronicta megacephala | reverse complement strand
CAGGACGATATAACTATGAAAAATAGATTAATAAACTGTATTAGATCATAATTTTTAACATGTACCTACCTTTCAAATTTAATAAATAAATATTTTTATGAATAACTTTAAGAAAACACTGTCCACATGTCCGGGTTCCAAGCTCCAAAATCCGGGGTTTTCGTGCTTCTTGTCCTGGTTACCTGATTTAAGAGATGGCAACCCTAAGCTCAATCAACGAAGTAAGCGTCATCATCGTATTTTGAAATCCCCAAGTCTACTTTAAACACTACATTTAATAGTCCCCTTACACGCATGGCAAAATTAATATAATGAGTAGTCCGTTGCAATGGATAATCGTATTGATATCTTCTCTATGAAATATGTATCATACAGACGTGCTATGGAATGTAGAAAGAAAGGAGGACCATCTCAGTGTATTAAAAAGTGTCCATCGTAAGGGAGCAAATTAAGCTGGCGCTGTAGTAGCAAGTGGAAGAATTTTAAAAAGAGCGCCACAAATTATTAGAGTAGGTTACTAAATTAAAAAGGAAAGAAAATTTAAATAGTTAATAAAAATTGATTATACATATTGTTGGTCGAAAAAAAGATCTAGGTTGAGACGTATCAACTCCTTTACTTTTAAATTTTCGTCCACTTGGACAACTTTTCACTGAACAAAGTTTTCCCATTGCGTCTATATTTGTTCTTTTTGTATTAACAACAATAAAATCATTAAAATAACAAAAATGTATCAACGAAATTGCATAAAAAACATTTTTTCAACTCAGCACACTTCACTCTGCTGCTACATTCATATCATTTCCACTTGCTACACTAGCGCTAATTTGGTGAGTTTTCGAACCATAATTTGCTGTATACAAGTGGACACTTTTTCGACTAATCCCCCATACAAGATGGTCCTCCTTTCTTTCTACACTCCATAATATTTACATAGGTACACTTAATATTTACACTTTCTTTCTTTTAATTTAGGTTTTATTTAAATATTAGCTTCACAGTCACACAGTATTTGTAGTCTCTGAATATTGTTAATGTGGTCAATGTCATGCATACCTGTAGTTTGTACAAATTGTTAGATACTCAATTTTACTAGATACTTTTATAATACATATAAGTGATTGTATTGTTGGTGTGCTTAAATAAAATATATAAGTAATTCCAGTTTAAGTCATTAGTATTTATCCTTAGTAATCAATTCCAGGTAAATTCATTCGTTTCTTATTACCCGTGTATGCAGTAATATCCCCCCCCCCCCCCCGCATGTTATTCTTTTATATTACTAAAGCAAACTGGAGTAAATTTAAAGCTAAACGTTCAGTATTGGGGGCCAAATTCAAATTTTCATTGGTTTTTCGAAATTGTTGTCTATAACACATATTAGGTATAAATGGTAATAGAATTTTTATGTAGCCTCCTTCGTGTCCCACTGCAGGGCAATTGCCTCCCCTAACTTCTTCCAGGATTGTTTATCCTGGGCTTCTGTATACCACGTTGGCAGAAACCAATCGATATCATCCCGCCAACGTTTCCTCGGCCGACCTGGTCTACGAAAGGTATTACGAGGTTTCCACTTGGTAGCTAGCCTCGCCCATCTATCCGGTTGCATGCGGCTGATGTGGCCAGCCCATCGCCACTTCAAGCTCGCAATTTGGACGCCCACATCCACTATGCGCGTTTTGGAACGGAGGGTGGTATTCAGATGGCGTTCGGAATCTTTAAGATAACAATTTTTTTCATACTCACTCGTGATGAAATTATTGTTGATGTCGCATTTCTACTGCCATGTGCTTAGAATGTTACAACCGAAAAATTTGCGCAAAACCAAGAAAATTTTGAATTTCGCGCCTTATCCTGACACTTTAGCCTTAAGTTACTTAATTGACATTGACTTGACTTGTTTGTAAGTTGGGGCCAAGTCAACGTGTACGGACTCAGACTAATAATCCTAATATTAGTCTGAGTGTACGGGCAATAATATTAATATTCTATTTTTTATTCTATGGTATAAAACAAACAAAATGTCAAAGATAGCACAAGGCCCCTGAACCCATTCCGAAAATAATACAAAAAAATATATTTCAAAGACCGAGTTATGGAGAGTAGAGGTTCTTCTACCCTCCATAGACCGAGTAAGAAACTGATAATTACATTTTTTTTTACGTGCTGTCTTATCTGTGACTCGTCTCTGTCACAAATCTTATGAATAGACTATCATATATTTTTTGATAAGATTTGATATTGTATTTGCTTTATTGATAAAACAATACTATGGGCTAAGAAAGCAAATGAAAATTTATAATTGTCGTTTTATACGCGTCGTTGGCTTGGTTTTTGGTAGAATGGATCACTTTGGCCTCTCGCACATATTGCTCGAGCCAGATAAATATAATCCAGACACTTTGGACTTGATAGTTGACGAAGAAGCAAGAGAGTATTGGCTTAATACTTGTGAAAAACTGACGGAAAAGTATGTAAACTTTGCGCTGTTGAATAACGAAGACCCTACGGTAGAAATTCGCGCACTTAAATTTAAAACATGTTACGTAGAGGCGTTAAAAGAACTCAGAATTAATCCTCTGTAAGTATTATAATCTTTAATTAACCGGCATGATAATAAAAAAACTTAAAAATGATTGTTTTTTTACTTAAAATGAAAAGTCTACTCTCCGACCTAAAACCTAAAATTTTTTTACATATCCTCTCAGATTAAAATTTCATAATTTGTACATGTTAGTATTCCTGTACTATTATTGTAGGTAACTGATTTTTTTTGTTTGCAAAGACATTCTTGAATAGGAGTCTTAACACTTTGTTGAAAATTTGAATATGGAGCTTCATGGAAAAATAGCATGCTCCATATTTTCCCACCCAAAGCTAAGAAAAACAACTTATTAAAAAGAGATATCTAGACATTTTATATATCCTAAGCAGAGCTTGATCGCCCAGGCGTCTGTTATAAACAATGCTAACTTTTTATTTTTATTTTAGTGCTCATGGGCAGTTGACCATAAGATTACTACTTGACATCAACGAAACATGCCTTCGTTCCCAGGGTTTCTTTGACTTATGGAAACAACAGAAAAAATGTGAAAATGAAGGAGCCTTGGCCACATTTGGTTCCCGACTAGCTGAGATTGATGCTCTACCTGATGACCGACAGAGGTGGATTGAACTAAGCAGAGGGGTACTAGCTGGTAACCTTCATATATTCCACAATATAGCAATTATTACCTGTTATCTTATTTTAAGTATCAAACAAACTAATGTGCAACAATTTAAAATACATTGCTTATACAGTGTTAATTTATTAGTAAGGCAATTACTATAATTTATACCTAACCAAGAAGTGTTCTTGAAGTAATGTTTTAGTAAGGTTAAAACTAAAGAGTGATCTTAATATTTTAGTTTTAGCTAATAATAAACATGAGACTGCCTTGTAGTTAGTAGTTAGTGCCAAAACATTTCCCAATGTAATTTTTGTTGTTGCTTTAAAAGTCTCAGCTAACAACTAGAAAAATACAGTAAGTTGGAAGTTGACAGCCAAATATTTATGAAAAGTTTTAAGGTTAATTGAAATATACATACATTAACTTTAAATACTTACAAAGCTGGTTTTAAAATTAATTCACTAAGTTTTTTAGGTAACATGTTTGATTGGGGAGCCCAAGCAGTTGCCAGTATTTTGGATTGTGGCCTCTATGAAGCTCTTGAAAAAATACAGAAAAGGCCATGGCTTTATGATGGATTAGATAAATGGCTTGATAAATTGGAGGTGAGATTTGAATATATTTTTATTGGCTGGAATACCAATGTATAGACCACACACGAAAATAAGGACCATTGTTTAAAAAAATGTACCTCATTGTTACAGAAAACTGTTCACCATTGTGCTGCAGTATTTGTTGACAATAGTGGAGTTGATATAGTTCTTGGTATTTTGCCATTTGTTAGAGCATTATTGCTAAGAGGTACTGGAGTCATATTATGTGCAAATGAATGGCCAGCTTTGAATGATGTTACCAATGTTGAATTAGAAGAGATTCTACAGGCAGCTTCCCAAATTTGTCCTGTTATCTCAGCAGCCCTCTCCACAGGAGATTTAGTAGTAAGATCAAGTGGACAAAGAGGTCCTTGTTTGGATCTTAGGACTATAAGTGTAGGTAAGTTACTGTAATATAAAAACATTAATATCATTTACATAAAGTATATTGAATAAACAAAATTATTTACAGGATTATGCACTGAAATGAAGGTTCGTGGAGTGGATTTAATCATATTAGAAGGAATGGGTAGAGCCCTACATACAAACTTAAATGCTCGCCTTGCTGTTGATTCATTGAAACTAGCTGTAGTCAAAAATACATGGTTAGCACAGAGACTTGGTGGGCCACTTTTTTCTGTAATATTTATTTATGAAGAGAAATCAACTAAAACATAAACTTAAGTACATAATGTGACTGCCCCCAGTATTCATTTATTTAGGTATTGTAAGCCAATAATCATTTGAAACCATTTCTGCCTAGTACTATCTCTGTAATTATGCATTCATGTTTTGGAATGCCCAGTCTTGTGTTGATGTTCTTAAAGTAATTTTCGGAATATATTGAGTGTTATCTTGAACTGATTTTTTATCCTAAAAATATTTGAATGTTTGTCATGCCATAACTATAATGATGAGGATTTTGTGAATTTCAAACCAGATTATGTAGACTCGTATCGTTTATTCAAATAAAAATGACCCAATTCATACATCTACACTAAAAAAAGGGTCCTGTAACTTCTCAACAATTCATTAAAAGTAGATGAATGCAAGGAAGTTATCAATATCAGGTGAGAATTCACTGTACAACTTGGAGAAATGTACGGTGACCAGCACATCAAGTTACCACAATATGTCAATTTTTCTCAGTTGATTTATAACTTTATCTTCAACAATTTAAGGTTTAAAATCATTTGGAGAAATTTGACAGTTTTGTATACCTTGACCTGCTGGCGACTGTACAACATTCAACATATCATTATATAAAAAAAGTGTTACCTAATTACTAAGAAATAATAATCTTTGATGAACTATAACACTTTCACCTTTACTACATTCAGAAAGTGACATTTCTACATAAATAATATATTCCCACAACAGACAATCCAGTGATTCAAATTTTATATAGTCAAGAATACATGGGAAGGAATTCATCTTACATTTTAATGACACTCTGTTCCTAACATTGATTAGGATCTATTGAGCCAAGCAATAACTTTGAACAACAAATAGGCTATGCCAAAAGCGTAGGCAATCTTTTCTTTCTGCTGTCGCTGCAATTGCTCAGCCTCTATTGCCATCACACGTCGATTCAATTTGACAATCTGACGTCGCAAATGTACCAACTCTTCTGAAGTAGACAAACCTTCACCATTGCCCATGGGCGGAGTTGGATCCCTGAAAATGTATGTTAGATCTGTTAATTTCTGTTATTAATATTTATAGTTTCTTATGAACGGCCAGGGAATGGTACGGTGGGGGTAACATTAAGCTATATTTTATTTACTTAATAAGATTTCAGCTTGAAATAATGGTATTTGTCTAGTAATTCGTACGAAAAAGCGCTACCGAGCTGGTTTAAACGCATGCGCTGACTAAGCGATCCAACATTGTACATACTACAAAAATTGGTTGTTTTTTAATAGCAACGTCAGATCAAATAAAAAGTTGAGATGGAACTTTGAGAACAAAGAAGTGAGGCCGGTTAAAACTACGCCTTGCCGTGTACAAACACAATTACACGCACACACGTATACCGAAACTACCCTTATCTTGTCGATAGGCCGACTGGCTCGTCAAACGTGCATTTTGTTAACCGTGATTCGCGCCAAAACCGCAATGACACTTACCCATCCCATGGAAACTATGTGTTCTACAATAGTGACATTATCGTAACAAGTAAAGAGGTGCTTTAGGACAAATATTACATTTTTGAGGGATAAAATCAGCAATGAAGTCATCCGTCAGAGAACCAATGTTACCGACATAGCTCAAAGGATTAACAAGCTGAAGTGGCAATGGGCCGGTAACATCTGTCGGAGAACTGACAAACGCCGGGAAACGTAGTGTAGGGCGTTCGCCGGCCAGTTGGAGTGACGACTTGCGGAAGGCAGCTGGCAGTGACTGTATGAAGAGAGCCAAAGATCGGGCTCTGTGACTTTCACTAGGAGAGGCCTACGTCCAGCAGTGGATGAGTATGGGCTGATGATGATGTCATAATTACAGTTATTATTTTACGTTAGCGCCACAACGTCAATATTGGGGATTCTGAAGTTTTAAAATAATCATAAAGTATCTATAATACAATATTATGTGGTCATTATTTTTTCCAAAGGAATTTAAATGTTGATGTCGTAATATAAGCTGTTCATCTTGACTAAATCGTGTAGGATAAAGTTTTTTACGATATTAAAAATTAAAATGCTTCTACTGAAAGTGGCATTTTTGCTTAAGTGACGGTCTGCAATATTATATTAAGTCACAATAACATTTTAAGACGAAAGTTTTTTTATTTTACCCAGGGCTGAAGCTTAGGAAATGGTTATAAGTAAAAAAATATATAATAGTAGGATGAAACCCATTGGAAAAGGAAGAGAATATAACAAAATAAAAGGATAAATAATTTACGTGTACGGCTACAGGTCAACCTATACAAAACCAGTTTCAGCGGATCTCGCATTGTATAGACTTCCCATACAATAAGAGACCAGCTTAAACTGGATTTGTATAGCTTGATGTGTAGCCGTGCTCACCTACAGCTATAACCCACTGTACTATGTGTACTATGAAGCAGTACCAGTTCAAAGTATCCTATTTCCTGGGAAGTTAAGAGTTGAGGTAAAAAGAGCTGTCCGGAGGCAGACGGCTTGCTTTCCACTTGCCGCGGTGCCGTCAGCGGGTAGATGTGAGTTGCTCGCGTGCTAATAGCATAGAGGCTCGTCGTCAAAAAGTATGCACGACTTGTCTTCGTAATATTTTCAGTTTACATTTCGTGATTTAGCAATATTTGCATTTAGCCCGACGGATCCGGCCGGATTAGCAAATCAAAACTATTTTGGCTTTTTTACCGACTTCAAAAAAGGAGGAGGTTCTCAATTCGTCGGAATCTTTTTTATGTATGTTCACGGATTACTCAATGACGCCTGAACCGGGTATAACTTCCCGGGTAGTCCAATTCAAATTGAGCCAAAATCGGTCGAGTGGTTTTTAAAAAACCGATAAAAAAAAAATTGGCGAAAATTTGATCACTAAAAATGTTGTAAAAAAATAAAAAGTTAAACTGCCTTCAGAAAATAATAAAAATAATTTCATGTCTGTAACAGTTTCGGAAGTCGGCCACTTTAATTAGAGGGGATCTTTTGTTTTCGCGACCGACTTCCGAAACTGTTTTGAAATAGGTAACATTATTTGTATTATTTTATGAAGATGGTTTTAATTTTTTGTGATCAAAGTTATATAAGTATATTGTTTATGTGTACCTAACTATTACAAAATATATGAAAGAAAAACGATTATCTATACATAGTATAAAATGAAGTCGCTTCCGCTGTCTGTTCGCTTAGATCTTTTATATTACTCAACGGATTTTAATGCAATTTTCAGCAATAGATAGTGATTCAAGAGGAAGGTTTATATGTATAATACATACATATTATAGTACAGAAAGCCAAGGAACTAACGCGGGCAAAGCCGCGGGCGGAAAGCTATAGTCCATTTGGTTAGGTACTTAACTAAAGGTAAACAAATCATAAAAAAGGTTCTTTTATAGGGCCATTTTTCATCTTGAAACAAAACATAACCAAAATAAATTATTTTATCATTCAAAATAATTTTCCTTTACTATACTAGCATATTTTACTACTTTGTTTAATATTAAATGGTAATTATAAATTCTTAAGCTTGCGACCAATAAATAAATCAAATCTGATAATTATGTCTTAAAGTATTGCAATGTGCCTACTAGAAAGAATCTAAAAAGACAGGAAATCAAAACCTTTTTCTACATAATAGACTTTTGATAACTCGAAAAAATTAAGAAGTCCTAGCGCGAGGAAGCGCGGCAAAATAATTAACCGATATTATACTTAGTCGGGTAACCAGACGCCATTCGTAACAGTTTGTACTTTCGTTCCTTTTTGTGTTTCTTTTGCCGTAAATTGTATTATTTAGTTATAGTTTTGTTTGTTCGTTGTTTTTATTGATTGTTAGATGTGTTGTTATTAATTTCACTCCCAATTCATAAGATACCAGTGTATTATAGGTTGAAGAGCCCTGAACGCCGCCATTTTTATTGTTTACCTTTAGTAAAGTACCTAACCAAATGGAGTATAGTTTAAAAAAAAATCAACTGTAACTGACTTTAAACCTAAACCAATTACATTAATTTTCGGTTTTATTGTCAACAAATCATCAGGTTTGTATAGGTCAGATTTGTATAGGTTGACCTTCAGCCGTGTGTACACATCAAAGATACTTAATGCGATCTAAGTTTACTTTGAAATTTAAATTTTATGTACTGTTTTTTTTTAAGTCGACTGTTTTGGGCCGGCCGGGCCCTATATTTATATAGGCCCCGGCCGTTTGGACGTCGTCGGTGTTATTATAGGCGTCGATTTTATACGGGCGTTGGTGTTATATTTATTATTATAAGGTCTTCCAAAACACTGAACACTATCAGACATATCAACTCATAATGGCCATTCTTATGAGTTGGTTATTTACGGTTGCCTCATTGCATTTACATGATTATATTTTGAAAATATGTTTTTATGTTTTCATTAGTCTATAAAGATACATTATATATAATATTTGGCATCCTTAGTTTTATTGCTGGTGGTCTCATTCAGTATGGTGTAAGTTTCATTCACATCCATAGAAGCCAAGATATATGTAGTAAAGTAGGTAAATGCTTTTGGGATGCTAGTGAAACCGCGAGCAACAGCTAGTTATGCATAAATTTGCGTTGTGGTAAAAAATATTTTAGGAAGTTAGAAAAGGAACAAGGCGCTTCGACATTCGCCTTGCCTAGCCTAGGGGCCTGGACATGGTTAATCAGTCTCTGATTCTAAACCTTTAGACAGAGAAACACCAATATGAAAACCTTGCTGCAAATATTCTGCTTACCTCAGTACCAAACGTGATTCTGTCATAGTTGATTCATTGAAGTTATCTGGACGGGGAGTTGTAGAGCGCGCGCCGTCGCCTTGGGATCGGTAATTTCTTGAGTTCCTTGGGGGTGAGTTAGTTGGCATTCCTTGTGGGAAATCATCTGCTGATGGGAAATAGTGCTGGTCGAGTGTAATTACACGAGGTGGTGTGCTCACACGTATCATTCCAGGGTCAGTTGGCAACACTGCATTATCCAGTTGAATTTCACGTGGTGGTGCTTTAGTACCTTAAACAGTTTTCTTTTATTCTATAATTCATTCTGTAGCAGTGTAAGGATTGTAAAATAATGTAATGTGTGACATTACTATTATTTTACACCTGCACCTGCGTCGGGGGCTATGGGAACTGTAAATTTGTCTGTGACCCCGACTGGTGATAGCTCTCTGCGTGCCCTATAGCTATGGGGGAGTCAAGTACTCCCCCTACGTCCTAGAGGGGCGCGCATGGAGCACTACGCGCCGCCGCCTGTCCCAAACATGGAAGTCTGTCTTAGTCAATTTATTTTAAATATGTAGGTGCTTAAGTTTCACGACTTTTGTTTTGTACTGAGTAGCCAAGACAAAACATAGTGGGTTATTTTGATTCATATATATTAACTTTGGTTATCCTGAATGCAGACAGAACATAATTGAATCACTTTTTTTATGCATTTTATAATTGCATTTTTTGATTAAGCTATGTGCATTTAGGCCGGGGCACAAGAACATCAATTCTGTATGTATAAAACTTTGAAAAAGAATTATATTTACCTTCATTAAATGACAGTTACAAATTTATTTATGTAACATAAAAAAGGTGTCCTGTGCTGACTACTAAATTAGGATAAGTGCTGGAGGCAACATGTGACAAAACTTGAATCATGAACATTCAAAAGTACCTTATAGATAGGTCTTATATAAATAAAACATTTGACATTGACTTACCAACATGTTGGTCTTGTCCAACAACAAGTATTCTCTCAGGTACTTTCATATCAAACTTTTCATTAGCATAGTCCCAGCCAGATACTATCCCATTGGGACCACTATCTTCATCCACTATGTCCCCAGTTGCCTTAAATAAAATATAAGGTAATCCTTTAAAAATAGTATTATATGAGTTACAAAAGATATCTATCAAGAATTGCAATTATTAGGGTAATGATGAATAACCGTAAAAACAACCATATTCTATGAAATTAATTGCAGTCTTGGAACAAAAACAGAATAAAAAATTGTACATACTGAATTCATAATAAAACGAATACAAAAGGATTTATTTACCTTGATTCTTTGCGGTACAGTCATATGGTGACTGATAAGCCTCGCGTAAGCTTCGTCGGATGTATACTGCATTGTGACGGTATAGCCTGATAGGGATAATAATATCAAAGTAGTAGGTATGGCAAAACGTTTCATACATTGGATGACACTATGCCGTGGACCTAATTAATACATACAATACTTAAAACTTAGAAAACGAAGTAAGTTCAGATTACACAGATATAAAGCGCGATAATATGCAATATTATAGTGCAACATGAGACTCCTGAACAAGATTTGATAGCCATTAAGTACGTAACTAATGAACTTACTGTTTTTATTTTAATTCAAGCAGTTTATTCCATTTGGGTTTTGTAAGAAAATAAAGACAATACAAATTTATTACACAGGCAGCCGTCACAGATTAGTGATTTTAAAAGCAGCCGTGATGGTGATTGACAATTTAGCTCAGACATTGACAAGACAACAAATCATGACAATGACAACTATAACTGGTTCTTGACACAAGAGATTTGACATCAACGATGACAAACAATATTTTTAGCCTATGGAGTGTAGAAAGAAAGGAGGACCATCTTGAAAGGGGGATTAGTCGAAAAAGTGTCCACTTATATACAGCAAATTATGGTTCGAAAACTCACCGAACTAGCGCTAGTGTAGCAAGTGGAAATGATATGAATGTAGCAGCAGAGTGAAGTGTGCCGAGTTGAAAAAATGTTTTTTATGCAATTTCGTTGATACATTTTTGTTATTTTAATGATTTTATTGTTGTTAATACAAAAAGAACAAATATAGACGCAATGGGAAAACTTTTTTCAGTGAAAAGTTGTCCAAGTGGACGAAAATTGAAAAGTAAAGGAATTGATACGTCTCAACCCAGATCTTTTTTTCGACCAACAGTATGTATAATCAATTTTTATTAACTATTTAAATTTTCTTTCCTTTTTTAATTTAGTAACCTACTCTAATCATTTGTGGCGCTCTTTTTAAAATTCTTCCACTTGCTACTACAGCGCCACCTCAATTTGCTCCCTTTAGAGATGGGACTATACCCGGTAAAAACCCAGACTTTGGGTAAATACCTATTTATACCCATTTCTACCTTTCCATTTTTAATTTATACCGGGTAAAAAATACAATCAGTTTAATTTAAACTAATTGTTGTATTTTTAACAGATACTTTGACGTACAAAATTGTATAATTGATTTTTATTTGAGACTGTCGTCAGCACAACATACGCGTACATTGTTTTCTCATTAGAACAAGAGAAGAGTATAGCACTATAACTGTGCAATAGGGACGACGAGATGATGATGATAATGATGATGACCAACACCAATCTTACAAAATTACTAAAATAATTATGAAGACTATATTACAATAATTAATGAAGGATATATAAGCTACACGAGTATCAAACTAATTGTGCAATTTTAATATTTTTTGAATTGGTTACTATTTCTTACTGTATTACTGTCCGAGTTTCATTATAATTTAAAATAAAAAAATCTAAGTAATTGTTACTCATTGACTTGTTTTGAAATGTTGTCATGATATATAGACATAATTATGTTACTTATCTATATATTCTTAGAGGTAGTGCTGCACAGCATTTAGTTAACTTTATAACGTGCAATCAGTACAATATTCAATGGTTGTTTTTATTGTAATTCGTTGATTTCATTTGAAAATTTATGTTGATTAAAGTTTTAAAAGACATTTAACTTCGTTTTATTTAAAATCAATACTTTATCTTTAATGGTCAAGGTCAAAATTAACGTGGTAGATCGTAGTATTGATGACAAAGTCAATTAAATAATATTATGACAGTATTCATTTCATGACAAAGCCATTTCAATAATATAAACAGTGTTCATTTTTTACCCGGTATTTTTAATTAATACCCGGTAAAAAAGGGTGTTTATTCTATTTTACCTATTTTACCCTTTCCTTCCCATTTTTACCTTACCATTTTTTACCCACCCGCCCATCTCTAGCTCCCTTACAATGGACACTTTTTAATACACTGAGATGGTCCTCCTTTCTTTCTACACTCCATAATAGCAAGCAATACAATAGTGTTTGCCTACCAGGATATAAAAAATCATGATTTTGGTGATTTATCTGGCCTCTTATTATATGAAAAGGCTCATATAATATAGAGATCAGCTCTTTATAGTATTTTATTTTACAACAATCTACGAATAATGTCAACAATACATATTATATACGTATGTACTCACGACTTTGTCCCACAGGGCTAGGCAGAAACATAGATATATTATAGACTGCCACTTGCTACGACTCTTGCATAATCTCTTTTGCTTTTTCCATATTCATACATCTTTTTAGACACTAATAAAATATTAAATAAGATAAAAATGTTAATTACACACCCTATCGCAGCGGCGTAGCGCAGTGTGACCTATTGTACAGGCCGTAGACGGAGAGTTTCTCAGTCTACGAGTTCAGCATTTATTATTTTCCAAATTAAACACTAGTATATTATTATATTCTTTGATTAAACATTTAAATGTGGCAACCGTGATCGTGATGTCGTGTTCAGCTGTCATTGGTGGTTGACTGACTGATTGACTGGTTGTGTTGTATCGTTTTGGGAATGAGTTTTATTTTATCCGGAATGTATGAAGTTTTCGAAAATAAATAGCTTGAAAAGTATGAAAAATTATAAATTAAAGTGTTGTGTAAATGTGGCATTTGCATATAATTAAATTGTTCAATAAGCGGTAGAAGTTAATGACGTTGTTCACGATGAAAGCTGCCGGCTTTAGAATATCCATAGTTATTTTAGCTTACGTCTTTGTTGGTTTGGTTTCAAGTAATGATAACGTAAAACCTTATGAAAAGAAGTCGAAATCTGTAACATCATTTGTAAGTGCTAAATGGGAAGCTACTCCAATTGCGTTGGAGCTCGCCGAGTATCTGGCAGGCGAAAGTTCTGACTTATTTTGGTCCTTTCTTGATGGGATAAATTCATTGAAATTTAGTCTTGACACACTAGGTAAGCAAATAAGTAACAGGATTGTTATATTATAATAATAATCACATAATGTATGAGAATATATTTAAAAAGAATAATGTAGTTTGCATTTCAGTGTTTATCATGATTGTCAATCTATTAAGTTTTAGCTATTAAGCAGGTCTTTTTAACAAACATACCATTAATCAAACAATCTTACAGAATAATCTGTAAGATTGTAATTTGTAAATTGTTATCTAACTTGGTAGCTAGAACTACCATCAACCAGCCCTATCTTGTTAAACCAATTGCAGACCACAATAGGCTAAGATGATGATTAAAAACTGAATGAAAATCAGTATTGTATGTGTATATTTATCATAAAATATGTACTTACATTATATTAAACAATTGTTATCCTTAAAAACTTATAGAATGTGCAAAAGCACTATTAACTTACAAAATGATGTTTCAGAGACTGACAAGCAAGTGTATGATGCCTGTATTGGTGTAGCTAGTACCCTGTTGGCACCAGCACAGCTGAGGATGGCCAAACTTGCTCTATCAATGCATCTGACATCTCCTACTGTTCGTATGTTTGATCAGATTGCTTCTCAAACTGGAGCCAAAGATGTCCAATGTGATTCATTTGTATCAATAGCTTCAAGGAAAATATGTGATAATGATGCTCTAAGAGCTGTCCTTAAGTCATATAAACAATATGATGTGGTAAGTGTTTCCTCTTTGTTAATCCTATTAGATATTTTTCTCAATAATTATAATATTATGAACAGTATGGTTTCTCTTAATCAGATTAGCAATAGTTTGGAATATATATAATTTTTTTTAACAAAACTTTGTGGTATTTAATAACCAAATAGAAGAAATCAGCATTACATGTTTTGTAGTAATTACATTACAAATATAGAAAGTATTTTCAAATTAACAAGAACCCATATATTGCTGGTGCAGTTGAAAAATTTTGTCTCACTGATATAAATGACTACTGAATATTATGACACTAATAACCCGTCAATGCATACAGTTTCCTCATGAGGACATAACAATAGATTTTGCATTGTGTCTACAATATGTCGCTTGACGGGATAAATAAATTAATAAAAGTGTTACATAATATAAATTATTCACAAAATATTGCTACCATTTATTGAATAATAAATAACATACATTGTGTCTCTTACTGAAAGTATTTATAATTATAAAATATTGGTTTTTCCTTTAGTCTAAAATATTATGAATCTCTCTAGTTGTATGTTGCATAATTTCCATTAGCAATTATTACAATATCCTTCAAATAAATATACAGATTTGTTTAATTAGTCTAATTTTATTCATTTTTATTACATTATTTATTTCATAAACAGATACATACATTTGTGTCGAACAATTACAATACATTTTCGATATCACACTTTAAAATGTAATTTTCTATATCACACATTTAAATTTAATTGTTATAAATGCTAAGCACTTTCTGGGGGAATAAATTAATTATGGTAGAACTCGACTTTTAGAGTATGAAGGTTTGAGTTTCACATGATTTACTTTACAGTTTGTTCAATGTTGCAAAATTATACCTTACTTTTGCTTGTTTCTAAATTTATACATTCACATGACTTACACAAATGGCTTGCTGATCTGGCATGTCGAGCAATGAGTTGTTGAGCTACCTAAATAATAGTTGAGCTTCACATTGACTGATGTATGCATGCCATCAGTTTGGACAGGTCAACTAATAGCTGATTCTAGCCCTTTCCTCTGTTCAGATAATGCCGTACATTATGAAACTTGCTGATTATCTGAGTTTTTTTCTGTGGATCTTCCCAGAGTTTTTCAAATAGAAAAAGCTGGTGCCATCTAGTAAAGTAAAGCATTGACTTGTAAAATTGTTTTTAAAATATATTTTATATCTTTTTCAAGTGGCACTGGAATTTTATATAAAGATATATAGATCGAAATATTATTTACAGAAATACACGTATATATCATTTATAACTTTGTACACAGAATCTACATTGCCTGCTCTATATATCACCCATAATTTTTTTTGTTTATTTTGTGCTCCCAGAAATATAATTTCAAAATCAAATTATTTGTCACTTAGGAAGAGCATAAGCAAGAAACATATCTATTGGACCATTCATATCCAAGCAGTGATAATAAGAGCCTAACTGCTATTTTATATGGAGAGCTTGGAATGAAAGATTTCATAGAAAAACATAAAATACTGTCTGGATATGCTGACACTGGTGCCATAAATTATGTTGTGCGATGGAATGTGAAGGTAAGTGAGCTGACAATAAATATACTCTGAATAGGTTTCATACTATTTTTGGTACCTGGGACAGCTCAGATTCAGATTAACTTTGATTTACTAAAACTTTTAAGAAATTCACTAGAAAGGCTTTATTGTTCTCTAGAAGTTCATGACAGTTGGGGTGAACAATTGGTAGAGGTGCCACCTCTTAAATGAGACAACCAGGATCAGAAGTGTGAAAACCTCGGATTTCGGAGAATTGGAACTCCCTGAAAAAACATGAAAAAAATCTGGCCATCAGATTAAGAAATTTTCCTCCAATGAATAGTTAGATTTTGGGCTTGTATGTGACATCCAATTTTCTACCCTACTGGATGGCCATTCCCACATGCACGCATTTTAACTATCAATATTTGACACACTTAAGTATTCCCGAGTGACATATTTTTTTATTTTTAAAAACCTGTAGATGCTTCCCCCTCTGCTTAAATGTAATTTTCAAAATCCAATAAGTCCCCACAAAGCTCCGTCAAATCCTCATTTAGACTCCCCTGCAATGAGGAATGCCAAAAACAGATGATGGTATCTCGCCAACAAGCCGTGTAGCTTGGCGAGGAGATTTATATGTTGTTAAGTTGTGTACTTATGAATAAATGATTTAAAAAAAAGATAACTATGAGTGCATTATTTCTTGATAAGGTCTTGATCATGCCAGCCATATTTCCAAACTTAATATTTAAAAAATTTCACGCTTAAGCAGCTGAACAGATTTTATGACCCAATCCAACCAATTAGAATGCGCCTTCCACTTCATTCTTCACATACTCAATTTGGCGACCGGCCACTGTTATATTGTAAACTATCGAAAACTGAATACGTCCATTATAAAAATGTATATATAAAGCTTATTATTCTGCAGCCACGAGGCAAGCCTAAATTACGCTTATCAGGCTATGGAGTAGAGTTACAACTAAAGAGCACTGAATATAAAAGTCAGGATGACTCAACACCAAAGGAATCTGAAGGAGATTCCAGTGCTGCTCCATCTGAGGAAGAAGATGAAAATGATCCTCAAAATCAAATTGACGGATTCAATTTCGGAAAACTTAAGTAAGTTTAAAGTAAAACCGTGCAATTATGATTTTTCAGACTTTCAATTTGAGTTGCTAACTAACTTCTAAGGTTATTATAATAAACACTGGCTATTACTACTTTTACTAAGGAATTTGTTCCCCGGCCTACGTTCGCCACTTGAACGCTTCCGCCGCCACTTGTCCGAGTCAAATGAGGAGCTGGCGCCTCTGAAGGTGTGGCAGATGCAAGCATTAAGCATGCAAGCCGCGGTCGCTGTCGTCGATGCCAACGACGCGGGAGGTGACGAGGCGCTCAAAGTGCTCACATCCATTGCCCAGAACTTCCCTATGCAGGTAAGTGAAACATTATAAACGATAAACTTTATTTTCTGTGAAACCTTCTACACTAGGGAACAAACACGAGAAATATCTGTGAAATAACTAGCGCAACGGTAGTGGCGAGATGACGACATAAACCGCCCCGCAAAAAAATAATATTCTGTACAATAGAGATGTCTCGTACAACATTAGAAAATTTCTCAAAACTTACTACCATTTTTCAGGATTTCCGCCAATTCAGTTTTCCTTCAGGAAATAAGTCTACATTTTGTTGATTTTACATTCCCTTTGTTGTTTAGTCTAAAAACAACTTACTTGTTGTAGACTAAATCACTTATCCACGTAAATGTGCCTCGCGCTTTTCGTGAAGAGGTGCTATTCAATCAAGACCTCTGGTCATCATCTCTGGGCCTGCGTCCGGCAGAACCGTTGCTGTTAGTGTCTGGAGCGCAATATGACGCTGAAGAAGTCGATATAATGGCACTATTGGCAGCCCTGAAAGAGGACATTGGGCCTATGAATACTTTACATGCTCTTGGTAAGTTTGTGGAAATATTATTATATAAACAAAATATCTGAATAACCTGAGCTCAACTGGATACTCCAGCACAGATAGCACAACAGATACGTAGCTGAAAAGACGTCACGTATCAAAATTCTCAATTCCTGTTTAACTTGTCTAGGTCTCGAATATGTACCTATAATATTGTATATGGTTCTGATAGTAACGTACTTTGCTTTTCCACAAACGCGGGGCATCGAAAAATGTATATTGATGACGTCATCTACACATTTAACACATAAATACTGTCGAACATAAGCAATTGTTTAAAAAACATTAGATTCGATTGACTGAAACTACGCTTAGAGAAATAAGAATCATACATCATTATTCTAACTGCGAAGACGATTTCATTTGGCATTTTGTTTTAAATATTACATAAGAAATTATTGGTTTATAGGTTTATTATTTTCATGACAGAAAATTGATGGCCCTGTATTTTCTATCTAATTTCTAATCATCCCAATAATGGTATGTAAAATAAATCAACAGCAAATGAACTATTTGGTAAAGTGCCACACTTCTTATTACTTTCTTCTTACTTCTCTACTTTCTTTTTACTATGTATAAAAATATACCTGTTGTGTTCTTTTATATAGGCTTATCCAAAAAGTTGATTAACAAACTAATGTCTCTGGAGTTGGGCGAATCTTATACATGGGAGGAGTATGGTTTGGACATCCGCGATACATCCATCACGTGGCTCAACGACTTGGAGACTGATGAACGGTACAGACGGTGGCCGGCGTCGTACATGGAGCTACTAAGACCTACATACCCAGGCATGCTAAGGAACTTGAGGAGAAATATATATAATTACGTAAGCTTGAATGTTTGCTATTTAAAGCTACATGCTTGCTATCCTGGTTATACCTATTATAATAAAAAAATTACAATTGCTATATACTCTAGGAATATCTATCTGTTCGTAGAAATTCGCCTAGATGTAATCATTGCCTGATTCAAGTATGTAAACTGCGCTAAAAACATTATAATTAAATTATTATTTATCAGATCATAGTAGTAGACCCGACGTCACCAGCATCTGGGCCGCCATTAAAACTGGGAGAAACCCTATTGAAGCACGCGACACCAGTTCGCGTAGGTCTTGTGCTGGCGCCCAGTACAGAAAACCCGGTCTTGGAAGCTGCTGTCAGGTCTGCATTTAACTATGTTGCCCAGGAGCGGAACTCTAATAAAGAGGCGTACTATTTCTTAACACAGGTATGTTCTAAAAGTTATTTCGAATTCAAAATACCGAATCAATTCCCTCGAGATAACATTTTTATTTTACACAGCTTTTACATCCACCGCAAGATGAAAAACTCTCCATTGAATTTGTCAAGAAGCAGCTTAACAAGTATACCAGCTTTAATACTGACATTGATGAGATTATTTCTGAAGATTCTGAGTATAACTTTGGCAGGCAACTGTCTGATGAATTTGTTGCCAAAATAGGAAGCAACAAGTATCCTCAGGTATGGAAGCCTTTTTTTGTAGTAATGATATAATTTATGGTTAGAGATAATGTTATTGTTGTTACTAGGATTGTAAAATCAGATCATTATTATAAGAGTGAAACTTGACAATTTGATTCACAAAACCTTTCCAGGTGTTGGTAAATGGAGTGCCACTAGTGGAAGAGGGCCATTCCCCAGTAAGTTCATCGGTGGAACTTTTAGAGGAGGCGTTAGTGACTGCGCTGTCGCGACACACAGGAAGGCTACAGCGCGCCGTCTTCCGTGGGGAACTATCAGACTCTGATGACGCGCTTGATTACCTCATGAAACAATCACATATTATGCCCAGGTTAGTTTGGACTTATAATAAAACTCTGATGTCTCTTTAAACAGTTTTAGGCTTAGAACAGTTTGACTTAGATTATGCGCTACGCGAGTATTATTTATTCGTAGCGCTACGCTATGAAATATGTCACATATGATATAAATGTCATATCAAGCGAGTAAGTGACACTACGTTATCAGATGTCGTCGTTGTACACGTCTACAACATACTGCATTCGTGAAGTTTTTATACTCTAAAGACTACACTCCCTGAGGTTGCAGCATTAATGTACTAATTATATGGTACAGCACGGCTACATATCAAGCTATACAAAACCAGTTAACGCTGGCCTCTCATTGTATCGGAAGCCTATACAATGCGAGATCAGCGCTGGTTTTGTATAGCTTGATATGTAGCCGTTTGTACTCTATTTTTTGGTTTCCTTTAGAGCAGATTTTAGTGACCTCAATCTAGGCTAGTCTATTCATTTGTAGCTCAATGCAGTCCTATATGTAAACTTTTAAAGATCTCAAAAAACGCTGGACGAATTATGCGACGATAATGTTAAAAGTCATCTAAATTGTGTGGAATGATAAGAAAAAAAAATATTAAGACTTATTCGGAACTGTTAACATTACTTATTGCCTAATGATTGTAAGATAATGTAAGATAAAATCTAAAGGATTTGTTGATCCTACATATCTATTGTTAATACTGTATGCAGCTATCAGGAGTACTCATCACAAGTGTCATTCCCTCAATACGAGGTGTATTGGTCTCGTGTCAAGGCCATACAGAGAAAATTTTGGAGGTATCTAGATTTTAAAGCACAAAAATCTTCAATTAATATACCGCTAGAAATTTTATAATGTCGTTAGGAATTCTTAAAAATTTTAGTGATAGTTTCAAAAATCTTGCGACGACATATCTTCCGATAAAGCTTGTAGGCTGTGCACGCTGGTCATTCCTTTGTGCAATATTTTAAGTAATAGAGTGGTGAAAATTTCTGAATTACAGTTAACGCTAAGTTCTAACCATATAATAGGACAGCTGTAGTATTATGTTGTATCTAGTTACTAATTATTTTATCTCGTAACTTATCCGCTAACCCCTTTGCATTTCTGACATGAGTTCCGCTCTTTACACAAGCACATTTATTTAAGCAGTTGTAAGGAATATGAATAGTAATGAAACGTTAAGTTATTATTTAACAAGACACATGTTTTGTTTAAAATGAAAAACAGGTGTTTCGCCTCTAAATTGAATAAATTTCATACTTATATTAAATTTATTGAATTTTTACACAAAGATAATGGATTCTGGATTCTTCTTGCGTTCTGGACAATACAAGAGAGGCAACTGAGAACGGGTTGAATATTTACGAATTAACATTTTCTCTTACAGATTGAACCGTCGCGTTTTGGGCTCAGAACCATCACAATACCTAGATTTGTCGGGAGTGGCATCCTACAGCGAGTTATTTACTGAAGATAAAATACATAAACTGCTGCATCTGACAGGTACATAGCAAAGTAACGTTATGAAACTGAAAAGATGTAACCGCGATGTATTCTTTTTTATTTTATTGTTATAAGATGACGCTGGAAAGCGGAAACCGTAGCCTATAAAGGCCAGCACCTATGGTAGTATCATTAGCCCGTTTTCACCTTGAGACCACAGTTTTTAAGTCTCATAAGCCACTCGCTAATAGCCCTTCAAACTGGAACACGTAGACACGTAGTAGTAGTATCTCGCTGGTATGTCTACGTGTCAGCATGAATGAGTCGATACGACCGGGGAAGTACTTCCCTGCCCAGTGTGCATACTGTTACGTTTCGTACGGTGAATTTGGAGCGTTGGAGGCCCAATTCCTCCCCCAGTCCCCTTCCTTCTCCTTTTTTCCGTCCCCTTCCTTCTCGCGGCGTGTTGCGCAAACTACGCCCTTTTTGTGGCACTTAATTTACCCCTACGTACTTTTGTGCATGCGTCCTAAATTAACAGAAACCTGCGAGAATAAACACTGAAATATTATTTTATTCTTAGGTCGCGATGCTCTAGCGACTGCTTTGCCTTTGTTAAAATATTTCACAAAGTCTGGAAAAGTTGAGAAGATTTCTCAGACCATATGGGTAGCTGGAGATCTTAACAACAAAGAGTCTAGAGAGCTGCTGAAAAATGCTCTAACCTTCATGGTAAATATATTTATATATTACTGGTATATGTTCACGAATATTAGACATTGAGTTAGAAACTTAATTATTTCAATATAATGCGATACAATCCCTAAAAAGTAATTTTATGTGTGATGACAATTGTATCAACTCAATGCTCTAACCAGTACAGTTTGTTCGAAATAAGTAAGCCGATCGGAAGTTGTCTGCAAGTGGTTTAGAAGTGGTAAATTTTAATAGAAAGAGTCGGTGTAACGATAATTAGGGTCGTATATGTTTCACATTTCTAATTATTTTGTTTACTAATTTCGATATTTATGTATTAAAACACTTAATTTAACGATTTTATCACCGCGGTAGTTCGGAACGGCTAACTTCCGATCGGCTTACTTATTTCGAACAAACTGTAATTCTGCTTTTACCAAATGATTTTTCATTTTATTGTTCTCTCTGTAACTTTTAACAGAAAGAATCCCAAGGTATCCGCGTGGCGTTCATTCCTAATGTTGAAGGTTCGTCCAATATGGACCAGTCTCTGAATAAAGTGGCATTAGCTGCGCTTACCACGCTTAACCCTTCAGAGGCTACTACATACATGGTGCGGCTACTCGAAGATGAAGGTTGCCACGAGAAACAAACCTGTGATATATTGGTAAGTATATTCACCACCTCTTCTACGTATGTCGTCATAGCCAGTCATAAACTCTAAAGGGTGGTCCGGCTAAGGTATCGGTTTTGAACTGGTGCAGGTTCTTTTTTATTTGTTGATAGTAAAATAAATGCGTCCATAAGGCGATAGGAATTATCATGCCAGGCTAGTTAGACCCAACATTTATACACTCTATCGCTGCATAATCTAATTGTATTTGTAATCACTGCAACCGTAGTTGGTACACACCGTACACACGGCTACACATCAAGCTATACAAAACCCACGGAAGAGATAAATAAGGTTGGAATGGCCATGTGGGCGGGGCAGGCGCGCCACAGTTTCGATTAGACAATCATAACTCGCCCGAATCATACATTCGCCGCGTTTAGTGTGCTTAGGATTACTTCAAATAACACAGCATGATAGACAAATTGTCAGACCTCTAGTATATAGCGAGGAGGTATATCTTTCCGTCTGTAAGTCAAAAATAGCATTGATTTACAGAATAATTGGTAAAAACATAAAAATATACTGATCAATATGAAATTCCAAACATCAATCATATTATTGCAACAAGTTACAAATGAAGTACATTGCCCGATGTGTTCTCGCTTAATCAACGCGATGTCGTAGTCCGCTTGCAATGTACTGCATGCATTGCGTTCTCTACACTTCAACCATGGCCGGTGTTCGTCGTTTGCCGGGGTTGGCCGTGAGTGATGCACGGCGTACATCTATCGATATCGAGATGACCGTGTAGTTAAATAAAAGTATCGATAGAATTCTCAACTATATACGTTTGACGAAGATTATGTTTGAAATATTATATATTTAATTGATGAGAGCATATTTTTAGTTAGATGTATTTTATATTATATGAATCATTGAATGAATGAAGATGACGCGGCATGTAGACAATTTTATTTTACTTAGATTTTAATACTGAATAGATACAATATAGTCTAGTCAAATCTAAATCAAATACCTACTATTTTATATATGTTTTAATATTTGATTCTATTCGACATATTATTTATGCAATTAATTATAATAATATTATGTTATAACTCTATTATGTTATGTTAGGTTTTCCCCAATTGCTTTATGATTACGTTTCGTTCTAAGGACAGTAATTCTTTTATATTAAATGAAAATAGTTCTTGATTTTTATGTTCCCCTTTTCCCCATTCAATATAAAAATACATAACAGACTGAGAATTTATCGATAAAAATATCGATAAATTCTCAGTTGTCTTTTCAAGCACTAGTGTATGCTTGTTGCGTGTGTGTGTCTAATGCCTACGGGAGCTTGGCGCTAGTGTGTGAACAAATTGCTGCCCACAGATTTATGTGTGTGTGATTTGATTGTGTGCGAAAAACTTGTAAAGATAATGTTGCGTATGTTTGAGAATCGAAATAGTGGGAGTAAAGCGGCGACACTGGTCCTAGTACAAAATAGCAGCTAGGGCCTTTTCAACCTTTTTTATCTCTTCCGTGACAAAACCAGTTTAGACCTCCAATTGTAAAGGTTTTCCGTAGAAGTCAAGGTCAGTCTATACTGATTTTCTATAGCTTGATGTGTAGCCGTGCGTACCTTTGATATAAATATTGGATTAGTTGTATACGCGTTGTGTAAATAATGATCGAAGTTCTTGTATATATTAGTATTCGTATTTAGTTGTTCTGTAAAACTACTACCTACATCTTAACATCGCCATTTTCTATAAGATGCATAAAACAATGATTTCTCAAATCATCAGTTCCTTTGTATGATATAATGAATTTTTTGTAGGTAATATACAAATTAAAGACTGCCAACCCAAGACCCAGAACCCAGGACCATGCCACTTATGAAGTGGCATGGCCGTGGGTTCGATTCCCAGGTAGAGCCAAGTGTTATTGGGATTTTCTATAAAATTGTCAGTAGCAGTTCGGAGTCTGGATTTGTGCCCGGTCAATGGTACGCCCCTATTACATGGTACCTAAATATACCGGCGAAGTGTGGGTGTACATTAGTGCACCTCTGTATAACCCTTCGTGGAATACAGGCGTGATGGTGTGTTTATGTTGGGTAATATACAAAATGTGATTATAATTTGTATATTACCTAATGTCGATGTTGTGGTCTTAATATAATACATTTGTTGTACCTAGCCGGAGATGGTCCCAGCACTAAATAAGTACGAGTGGGTGTTGAAAGCTTCCCGTGTGTTGTGCGCGCGCAGCCTGAAGCTGCGTGCAGGCGCGCGCGCGTTGATACACAATGCACGTGTTATCGGGCCGCTACATGATCATGAACGATTCACGCTTGACGACTTCACACTACTCGAGAGGTACTTGAAATTTATGTAGCATTTCAGACATTCATAATTCAATTTAATTTATGTTCTCAAAATTGATAAATAATATCTGCATTCTAAATGAAATTATTCAATAAGAAAAATATCAATCGGGCTTCTTCATGTTAGTAGTTAGTATACATACTTGTCTATTTCTCGCTTGTATTTTAGGAAAATTTGGTGAGTTAGTAACTCCTCTGTGACGTCCTTACGAGTAAAATGACTTATATTTGGAAAATAATATTGAAATGCTACATAAATTTGATATTTTTTTATAAACATATCGATTACTTCATTTAAATTTTATGTAACGGATACGTTTTAATGTTAATAGCATTGTATTTTTCCAGGTATAGCAATCAAATGTACGCTGACAAGTTATCAGAAGTGTGGGATAGTAAAAAGAAATCCAAAGACTTGAACAACATATTTGAAGATGATGATGATGGTAAGATACACTTTTACTCATCATCATTAGCCGCAGTAATTAATCCAGTCATCAGCGGCTTTCAACTGAGTTGTCCTACCTTTTCGTTTTTTTTTCATCCAAGATTTTGAAACGGCCTCATTAGTCAAAGTGCGGAGGAGGGTCCGATTTCCAGGTCGAGCAGTGTTATCGGGTTTTTCTTAGCAGAAGCTCGGAGTTTAGTTTGTGTTGGGTTAATTAATGGCAATAGGCTCGCCCGCTATTACTCATGGCGGTAAACTGTGGGTGCACTACATTAGAACACCTCTGCCTTACCCTTCGGGGACTACAGGCGTGATGGTATGTGTTATTTTGACTCAAATAATACCTAGAGCACTTAAATAAGACTAAAAGTTAATTTTAGACTACGAATCTAAGGATTTGGATACAGAAGAGCGCTTGAAGGTAATGTCAGTGGTGGCGGCGCGCACCCCGCGCGTGCGCACCTCGTTGCCTCCCGGCCTGCGCACCGACCACTCGCTCGTAGACCTGCCGCCCGTGCGGGACGATGAAGCCGCTGTCGAGGTACGATCATGTGTTTCATACCATCTTGAACTATACTATTACTACTATTCACCACTGTAAAGAGCTCCTCATTCCGACTGTTATGCTTACCTAAAGATGGAGCTTGTTTAATGGTATCCATTTACACAAAACAAAATATTAATATTTTGAGAACATTATTTTGTCATATTGTCTAGTTTTCTTGGAATAAGATGTTTTTAGTAACATAACTGTTCATGACAACAGATAGTAGCAGTGCTGGACCCGGCGTCGACGGCGGCGCAGCGCTTGGCGCCGCTGCTGCTGGTGCTGCGGCGCGTTGTCAACTGCCGCATCAAACTGTTCGTGAACCCGCAGGACAAAAACTCTGATATGCCACTCAAGAGGTAAGTTGAGATGGTCACGCGGCGACTTTACGCTGTAAAGGTCCGAAACGTCGGGGTAATATTAATGTATAACTTTGTTAAGAGGATAGTATCCGCTTCGCGCCCCATACAAACGCAGTTTGGCCCTTGCTTGAATTTTAAACAATGAAAGTCATTGAAATTTTGCAGTAACAATCTTATCATTAATATACGTGTTTCTGTAATATAAAATTTCATTTCAATATACGGTTAAAAAGTTACACGAGCTCAAAGATTGGCAATTTTCGTTGAAAAACGGCCCAACTTTATGCTAGTATTTCTCGACAATGTATCAATACAGAAACATTCTGATTCGAAGGAAACCCAGATAATATAGTGAATATTTTTTTACAAGATTTTTTTTTACATATTAGCAATATTATAGGAGTAATCTCCAAAATTCGGAACATACGAAATACGCGTGAAAATGTTGTTGTTTCTCCTCTCGGGCACGCGTTCGCATCGCGAGGGATAGAGACAGCGACAACTGTGCAACATTGTTGCGTTCGCGAGGGACACTCCTCTTAAGATGTTCACCTTACCTTATCTTATCCTTACGCCATGGGACCAACCTTGAAATAGCGACAAAATTAAATGTTTCATACACATGGTTACTCAACTCGGCAAAATGTATGGAACAGCTGATTTAAATTTATTTTTTATTAAATTGGTAATGACTGGCTGTTAAATTTGCAGTAAATAAAAAATAAGGTTGTATAATATTGAGCAGCTTCTACCGGTACGTGTTGGAGCCGGAGCTCCAGTTCACCCCGTCGGGCTCGCTGTCGGGCGGGGCGCTGGCCAGGTTCTCGCGGCTGCCGCACGCGCCGCTACTGTCGCTGGAGCTGCGCACGCCGCCCAACTGGCTCGTCGAGTGCGTCAAGTCCGTCTACGACCTCGACAACATACGACTGGCCGACGTCGACACGCTTGTACACAGGTACATTATACATTATCTGCATATACACGAGACCCAAATGAACGTACTGGCTAACGTAACGGCACTGTTCACTGTTCAACAATCAACTTATGATTTACCAACTTTTGAGATTAGTTCTGGTTATCAAGACAATCAAATATTGAGCGCCAAGTTATATTCCAACTTGACATGGTAAAATCAATTTTTAGACACATTAATCAAATCAAATCATTTATTCAAATACACATATTATACCAAACACAGGAATTTTGAGTGAAGTATTTACATTGTTTCAACAGTGAGTTCGAGTTAGAGTACCTTCTGTTAGAAGGCCACGCGTGGGACACATCCCTGGGTACTCCGCCGCGCGGCCTCCAACTGGTGTTGGGCACTCGGGACAACCCTGAGCGCATGGACACTATCGTGATGGCCAACCTGGGCTACTTCCAGCTGAAGGCTAACCCGGGCGCCTGGCTTCTCAGGCTCAGGCCGGGACGCTCCGATGACATCTATGAAATTGTTGGGTAATTTCTCGTTAGATTTCATTTAAACTTTAACTCTGATATAAATTAACTCAGGTAGGTATTTACCTACCGTCACATTAAAACGTAAGCTATTTTAAATCATCGATTTCGATGCTCTTCTAATTTACTTACTATCAAATACTATAGATATTTGTATATGTACTTCATCCAGAAGATAATTAGATAAAAACGCATGTAAAGTAACTACCCTTACCAATAAATGTAGGTAATTGTATCATACCGTTACAGACACGAGAACACAGACACACCAGCGGACAGCAAAGACATCCAAGTGCTGATGAGTTCGTTCCGCAGCCATGTTATAAAACTGCGAGTTAGCAAGAAACCAGACAAGCAGCACCTCGACCTACTTGTTGAAAATGACGACAAAAACTCTGGTGGGATTTGGAATTCTATTGCAAGGTATATAGAATTCTAAATGCATTCAATATTATGTTGGAGATATGTTCATTGTTTATATTTTTATCGGTATCCATTTAGCCGTATTATTATATTGCGCATCAGTTACCAAACCACATAATTTGAAAGGTTGAAGAAGTTGCTTAAGTTATTTGGCACCGCTCATCGTACGAATCACATTGTATTGACAGTTAGATCATTTTTTGTCCTTGTCTCTGTATGAAGTCAACAAATGGCGCGTATTCTCAGTTCGTTCGGCGGCGGCGAGGATCAGGAGGCGCAGGATGAAACGATCAACGTGTTCTCAGTAGCTTCGGGACATCTGTATGAGAGGTTCCTACGTATTATGATGCTGTCGGTGCTCAAGCACACTAAGTCACCTGTCAAGTTCTGGTTCCTCAAGAATTATCTAAGCCCTTCACTTAAGGTAAGATCTACTTTGTTTTAGGCAGTTCCCCGCGGTTTCACTCGCATTCAAAAGGACTTTTTGAAATAAAATGTAACCTCTGTCCTTCTCCATGATAAATCAAAATTTATTCCTGTAAATAGATTTTTAAAGAAATTTTTTTTTGCCTGGTTATGGTCTCGTCAAACTCTAAACCAAAATTAGTCAAAATTGGTTCAGTATTTTAGGCGTAAAAACGTTTTAAACAGACACGGACTGACAGTTACATTGGCATTTATATGACTAGTATGACAATATGACTAACTTTACCCCACCGGCTTCGCCCGCGTGGTTTCACGGATTTTTTTCTACTATAATATGTATGTATACTTACAAACCTTCCTCTTGAATCTATTAAAAAAAAACCGCATCAATATCCGTTGTGTAGTTTTAAAGATCTAAGCATACATTGCGGCAGACAGCGGGAAGCGACTTTGTTTTATACTATGTAGTGATGTTGTTGTGCTTGATTTTCTATTTAAATATAACATTTGATCTTTAGGATATCTTACCATACATGGCCCAAGAGTACGGCTTCCAGTACGAGCTGGTTCAGTACCAGTGGCCGCGGTGGCTGCAGCGGCAGCGCGACCGCCAGCGCACCATCTGGGGGTACAAGATCTTGTTCCTCGACGTTCTCTTCCCCTTGCACGTCAAGAAGATCATCTTCGTGGATGCTGATCAGGTTCGTAATGGTTTTATGTAAATTCTAACTTAAACAATCACGTCTGAAGTGTTAAGCGGAGTTGAACTAATACAACACTCTCATTTCGCCGGTATGTTTGGCACCATGTAATAAGAAGCAAGCTTATTGCCTTACCCTGGCACAAATCCAAACTCTGCGCTGTTACTGAGAACTTCATAGAGAAATCCGATAACACTGCTCGACCTGGGAATCAAATCCAGGACCACTAGCGTAGCAGTCGCGCTTAGAACCACTAGACTATTGAGACAATCATAGAGGATGAAGATTGTATTTAAAAAAAATAAACATTTTATCATAGATTGTTCGCGCGGACTTGAAAGAGCTGGTAGAGTTGGATCTGGGTGGTGCACCGTACGGGTACACGCCATTCTGTGACAGCAGGAGAGAGATGGAAGGATTCAGGTGACGTTTCATTATGTTAAACTCTAAACACACATTATTTTAGCCTACCTCGCATTTTACCATTCTTTGAAATTGCATGAATGTTTGGTGTTTTAAACCAAACACCTTGGTTTGCAATATCGGCTTGACGCGTTGTCCTAATTTTATAACTATTATAATAAGATATATATAAAATTCAGTAAACTTTTGTCCAGTCTTACCGTCTTAGCCAGTTAAATCCTTTAAAAAGTCGTAAAACGTAATATTTTGGTTTTTCATAATGATTAAGGTTCTGGAAGCAAGGTTACTGGCGTAACCACCTGCAAGGTCGCAGCTACCACATCAGTGCGTTGTACGTGGTGGATCTGAAGCGGTTCCGGCGCATCGCCGCCGGGGACCGCCTCCGCGGACAGTACCAGGCGCTTAGTCAGGACCCTAACAGTTTATCTAACTTAGGTAACAAACTATTCGTTATGATTCGTACAACTAGCCTTTGCAGGATTACTCTATTCAGGCGAAAGAAGGTCTATTAATAGGACGATCTGTAGAACACAGTATAAACAAGTTTAAACAGTTTATTGCAAAAAATATATTAACGTCACTGGGTTTAGAAATAGGAGAACGGAGCGCTTGTTAAACTGTTATATCCTCAAAATGTATTATTTGAGATTCACACTGTATTTTTCATGCAAGTATTTGTGCCCCCGACCATGGGGGTGTAGATAAACTCCTGGTATAACAGATTAGTTCACGTTCAGATACAAATAAACATGATTTGATCTAAAAATTAATTTGTTGTTGTAGATCAAGATTTGCCGAACAACATGATCCATCAAGTAGCCATTAAATCCTTGCCTCAAGAGTGGTTGTGGTGCGAAACGTGGTGCGATAATGACTCTAAGCCGTATGCTAAGACAATCGATTTAGTAAGTATTTTTGATTATTATTCTTCAGAATTCATATGATACTATTGGAGTGCTGTGTAGACTTCCTACACTGGCTCAACGGTAGTATATATAGCCTGATATCGTACAATGTTCACCATGGGTAGTAAGTGACACTGACTAGTTAGCAGTTTTTTTTATAAGTACTTGTAAGCCAACCTAACGCACTGCGATGAGACCGATGTTTCGGAGTAAACGATAATATCATCGATGTAAGAATTTTTTAGATTTATGTTGATTTTTTTAAAACCGCTCAACCGGTTTCCGTAATATTTGAACGGGACCATCTCTGAAGTATGACCTACCAAACAAAACTAATCATTAAAACCGATACCTGCCGAGAAATTATTTTGAAAAAAACTTTGTTTGTTTAATTATTTTAGTGTAATAATCCGATGACAAAAGAGGCGAAGCTGTCAGCAGCCATGCGCATCGTGCCGGAGTGGAGCGAGTACGACGACGAGGTGAAGGGACTGCAGGCGCGCGTGCGCCGCGGGCTGTACCAGGCCGCCGACCACGAACAGGTGAGCTTCAACCTTCACACTCTACACCTGTCACCGCTTACCGCTTACATACGAACATCAACTTACAAATCAGTCAAAACTGTTTTTGACTGACTGTTCTGTAACTATTCATTTCTTCTTCCAAACATATTAGTGGTCAAATGTTAGTCCTGAACCCGTGACCAATGTTTCTGGGTTCCTGTTAGTGAATGCCTTAATTCGTGTTACTCAAACGAAAAACGAAATGAAACAATTTATCCTAATTCCCATTTCGCTGAGTAAAGTGTTATCCGAACTGCCCTGCCAAATACCGATTACATCCGGAACGGTCGCGTAGTAGCGTACACAGGTCTGTGTTAATCATTTATGTAAGTAGTTACTCAGGGACTGATCTTGAGTGACATTAATAGAACTAGTAAAATGCAACAGCTCAACTATTTCAATTGACAAGATTGAAATTTGGCATAGATACAAGAAGCAGTTAAGTGCTTATTATCAGTAAATTCTAAATATATCTTTGCAGGAAATCGAGACTACCAACCATGAAGAAAGTCCTGTTGAAAGTCAATCAAGTAAGAACATAATAATAACGTTTTTTTACTTGACTACAATGAAAAACTGTGGTTATTTCAAATGCAAATTCTTTTGTTTCAGAACATGAAGAGCATTCTGAGTTATGATGAATTAAAGTGTTGATATTATGAATTTATTCCAATTTTGTTGAATGCTGAATTTGAGTGAATGTGTAAGTAGTATAATGCTGGCCGTATCTCTACAGTCCAACGGTTTCCGTCGTTCAATAATGACATTACTTTACTTTCAGTAATTATTTTCACAAATTTATAATATCACTTAAACATATATTACTTATAATTAACTTTTAACCTTCAAGTTAAAGTTCCTTGTACTAAATTATATTTTTTATAAATAAAAGTTATTTTTCTTTTTCCTATTGGTATTTTTTATGTATAGTTTTTCCAATTTATCGTTATCAGTTCGATTGCAACCAAATGAAACATGTACTCTTATTCTCATCATTAAAATACATATTTAGACCCTTCAATTTTCGATGCCATATAATTGTTCTGTAAAGGCTCTAAAATAAGTATTCAAACATTTCAATTAAATAATAGTTACCTAACGAGTACGCTATTTTGTAAGTCTATTAATTCACTTGTCGACTCTCGACCATTTCTTAAGTAAGCTGTTTCTAACACCAATTTTATATCAATAAGTAAAAATGATGTGATTTGTTAGTTAATAAGTTAAGGGATTTCGTATCTGTTACACTGACATTCTATGTTTACGAGTTTATTTTTATATGTCCAGTAACAAATTCCAAAATGTAATTTAGTGATGAAAACTAATGTGTTTATGTATAAGATAATTTAATAAAACAGTCTCGAGGTGAATCAAAAGAGAATTTACAGTGAATTTTATTGTTTGTTCCGTATCGCCTACGTATGTTTCATTGGTTATTTATGTACTACATTGCTAAAACACAATACTATTGTAAATAAATAACTCGTGTCAATTTCTATGACTTTTATTATTATAATAGATAGTCCTATGTTGTTATTAGAGTTTTCCGATACCACGGGGATTCCTAAAACCTGCTAAGAAAGCCGCTACGTGCCAATATTCGGGTTATGATGTGATATAGTTATGATGGGCTTTATAGTTTCTGGAATAGGCATGATGACAGTAAGCAAGAATTACTAAAATAATATGTTCATATACTGAAATATAATTAATATGTTTAGAAAAGAATATTTATTTTTATTTATAAGACGGGATTATTAATTTATTTGATAAAATAAAACTACAAAATACACTAGTCCGCCATGTTCAGTTGAACACCAATCAGATTCAATTACGTCACATCTATGTTGAACTGTCGCTGTCACGTAAATTTCGTACGAATTTCGACGATCTCTGCGCTTAAAATTGTTTATTAAATCCATGACCGTTATTTGAAGCTTACTGTTTGAGATAGGCCCTATCTGTTTTCCGGTTATTTATGTCCTTCTCCTTTACTCTTATATATCTGTCTCGCTCGCACACTCCCCACCAGGCAGGCCCGAGCGCAGTTGGGAGGCTCGAAGGCATTCACGGTTCATTGGCGTCTGATTTTCCGGTGATTACGGTTGTCTTCGCCTTCACTAAACCGTAAATAGGAGTATCACCTACGCGTGAGTTATATTTCCTAATTATACGGTGTTACCGTTCGTATTTTAATTCGAGTTGATATTAACGTTCATAATTTAAATTGATTACGCAGGTATGTAACGTATTTATAGCGTTATTTTTTCTTGGTTTTTGTTTCTCGAAACATTTACCTATTGTCTTTCTCCTAATCTCACTATAAAGTGTCAAATAATCATACTGTGTCCTAGTTGTGAATTTTATGTTTCACAGATACCTAACTTTTAAAAAAGTGTTTTACTTTTAGGATGGACGATTTAGATAAAAATAGTACATGTGTGAACGCAAGTGTTGAAGAGCCGCGACATGATTTATCACGGGATCGTGTGCCAAAACCGGCACAGCCCAGCTCTCGGAGACGTGCCCGATCAGCTTCATCATCTAGTAGCAGCCCTTCTTCATCAAGTGATTCCACGGATTCCGCGAGCTCTTCCGACCGAAAGAAGAAACGTGGCCGTCACCACAAAAGAAGGGGGGGCAAATATAGTCGTAAATCACGGAAAGACAATCGGCAGATGCACAAGTTATTCCGAGAGGTGAGTGCATTACGTAATCAAATTGCTTTATCATCATCAATGCCCTGTGACAGTGCGGAGCCCGCGTCAGTTATAGACAACGACTTATTGATTGATGACAATGTTAGTGGCATTCTGTACAATGATTGTAGTGACGCATGCGCGAGTGAACCTACTCAGGTTCAACTGCCGTTCAATTTCGATATTGAAACAAAACTGAAAGAGCCTGCGGTTCCTAAAGCACCCGATAATTTATTGAAAGCCCTTCAGGATATACAATATTTTAATAAAAAGGAATGGAGTGAGGTTAGGTACTCTGAAGTACAGAAGTCATATTGCCATTCGCCTGGTTTTATTGACCTAGAAGCTAATGAGGAGATTCGTGCATATGATCAGTCGCGTCATTTGGCTTATACTGACAAGGCTTACGCCGCTCTTACATTTTGTGCGCTGGAACAAAGGCAGGCGCTATCATCTACTTTGACCGAACTACTATCCTGGGCCCATGCTGAACAGGGTTTAAATTTTAACAGCTTGCAGGATAAGATTACGGAGATTTTTTCTAAAGGTAATTTCCACAAAGTGTCTTCAGATTTATTGCAGCTTATCTGTGGACACAGGGCTGAAGTTATACAAATGCGCCGGGATGGAATAACTAATCACGTTCGTGATCCTTTAATAAAGGCAACGTTACGCAAGATCCCACCATCCGACCGCCATTTATTCGAAAGCGAATCGTTTACCGCTGCCCTTGAAAAAATGGGTGGGGTTAAGAAGACATTTATGCCCTTAGTTAAACCTATAAGTGGCTCTGCTTCGCAAGCAGGACCAAGCAAGGCTGCACGCCACCCCCCGCAGGGGTCGGCTCACTATCATGGACCCTCGCAGGGTACCAGCCATGGATGCTGCGCCTCTGTGCCTCATCCACATTATCAATACCGCCAGTCCTCGCAGGACTGCTATCATGAACGTCCTCAGCGACAGAACAACCAGAGTGACCGTCGCACGGCGCCTACAAGCAACAACAGAGGTCCATTTCGCTCGCGGGGTGGCCGCCAAAGCTACAAGCCTCAGAGTCAGGGCAAAGGAAACCGTAAACGCCCCGGAGTCTCCTCAGACTACAACTCTGGGAACAAGAACCGTAAGTACTGACTCGACAAAATTCAGGGCGGGTCAACTAGCACAATTTTACAATCGATGGGAGGAAATGGGAGCTCCAAACTTTCTGTTGCGCATAATAACAGGGTATCGCATACCCTTTCTTCTAAAACCACCTCTAATGTTGCCACTCTTGAGGAAAGGGCCTTACATCACACAAGAGTCCGAATCGATGTCGGCACTCATCAGTCAGATGAAAGACCAAGGTGTATTAAAAGCAGTGCGACGTTCCCCGAGCTTCCTGTCAACAATGTTTCTTGTGCCAAAGAGCGATGGCTCCGACCGCCCAATATTCAATTTAAGAGCTTTAAACGACTATGTAATCACGGAACCCTTCAGCCTGATAAATGTATTTCGCATACCGGAGTTCCTCCAGCCAGGCGACTGGCTTTGCAAAGTAGACCTCTCGCAAGCTTATTTTCATTTACCAATATGTCAGGCACACAGAAGATTTTTGCGCCTCATTTACCAAGGAGAGCTTTTAGAAATGACCTGCTTACCTTTCGGCCTCAGTACAGCACCGAAGGTGTTTGCCTCTCTGAGCAACTGGGTCGCTCAAACATTGCGAGAACAGAATCTGCGCATAATTGTCTACCTAGACGACTTCCTGGTAGTTCACCAGGACAAGGACACTCGGCAAACTCATGTTCGTATTCTCCTGAACCGTCTAGAATATCTAGGGTGGCAAGTGAATCTAAAGAAATCCGTTGTATCCCCACAAAAGAGTCTTGTGTATTTGGGAGTTCAGTGGGATCCTTGGACCAACAAAAAATCTCTACCGCAAGACAAGGTCAGAAATCTTATCCACAAGGTCTCTACAAGGCTGAACTTGGGCAAGGCTTGCCTGCAAGAATTGCAAAGCCTAGTGGGCCTTCTAAACTTCGCAAGTTTTGTGGTGCCACAGGGCAGACTACATCACCGGTCTCTGCTCAATTTCCTAAATGCATCTCTAAATATACCAGCCAGGAAGGAGATCCACTTACCAGACGAAGTCCTAGAAGATCTTCAGTGGTGGCTTCACAACTGCCACCAATCATCTGCAATCCATCTTCCACCACCAACTCACTTTGTGACCACAGACGCCTCCGATCTGGCTTGGGGAGCCCAGGTGGACGGTTACGCAGTGTCAGGTGTGTGGACTGCTCAAGAACAACATCTACATTGCAACTTGAAAGAGATGCTGGCAATCTTAAAGGTACTCGAAACCCACGGTCCTCTACTGTGCAAGTCCACTGCTCTGTTCCAGTGCGACAATCGAACAGTTGTGGCCCACTTGCGGAACGAGGGCGGCACGAGATCGCCACCTCTGATGGAAGTAACGTACAGAGTGTTCCGCTTACTAGATTTTCATCAAACAAATCTGACAGTCAATTATATACCCGGCATTTACAATGGACATGCGGATCACCTCTCCAGACACAAGTTGGTACCAGAATGGCATATTCTGCCCGCTTGCACGGAGAAGGTATTTCACAAGTTTGGCACTCCGGTAATAGATCTATTTGCGTCCAGCCGAGCAAACGTTGTTGCCAACTACGTGTCCCTGGATTTAACAGATACCCAAGCGTTATTCCACAATGCCTTTTCCCGGCAGTGGAACTGCCACCTTGCGTGGGTGTTCCCACCACCATACCTGATACCGAAGGTGCTGGCACACCTCAACTCGGCGACCGGGCTGTACCTTTTAATTGTCCCCCGGTGGAGTCGGGTATTCTGGCGGGCCGATCTCAAAGCTCGAGCAGTAGCAGCTCCATGGTCGATCACCAATCTCAGGGAGAATCTAATAGACACCACGACCGGTCTCCCACCCCCCAAGGTTCAAGAGATGGCGCTCGAAGTCTGGAAATGTGGGGGTGGTCGAAGAGTCTGACGGGTTGGAATGAAGATCAAATACAATTACTTAAATCCTCGTGGCGTACTTCGACTCTTAAAACCTATAAAGTCGCGTGGGATCGATGGGTATCTTGGTCTAAAAAATATAATTTGGATCCTTTTCACCCAACAGGACCCGTAGTTGCTAGATATCTAGCGGACCTACATCTAGTCGACAAGTTCTCCTATAACACTATTTTGCTTCACAAATCGGTGGTGGCTACTCTATGCAATGCTGAAGATGCTGCACGAATAAGTTCGCATACATTAGTTAAACACATCTTAAAGTCTATTGCTTTAAAGAAGCCTGTCGCCCATAAGCCTCCTGTATGGAATATAGATGCCCTGACCTCCTTTTTAAGTTCAAATACTGTAGATGAAAATAACCCTTTTGCTACTGCTCGACATACAGCAACACTCCTCCTCCTGTGCTCAGGCAGACGAGTTCACGATCTGACATTGCTGCTAGTGGACTCAGAACATTGCTTTGATGACGGAAGTAACATTATTTTAAAGCCAGTATTTGGCTCTAAAACCGATAGTGACACTCATAGGCAATCGGGATGGAAGTTACTGCCTAATACGAGTAATAAAAATCTGGATCCTGTATTTTGGGTCAGAAAATTAATTAATCTTCTTAAAGATAGAAGAGATTCGGGTAACTGTCCAAACTTGTTTATAAATATCAGAGGACAAGCAAAGGCGGCCTCTCGCACTGTGATTGCAGGATGGGTTAAAACTGTACTAACAGAGGCTGGTATACCCGCTACACCTGGAAGTCTACGATCAGCAGTATCTTCAAAAAATTGGTCAGATAACTTACCTCTAGATGAAATTTTGTCCAGAGGAAATTGGAAGTCCAAAGAGACTTTTACACGCTTCTACAGACGAGAGATACTGCCAGCCTCTGCTAACAACAGCATTACTAGAATGTTCAACCCAGCTGATTAAAATTTCTATTTTTTTTTTTTTTCTGTATTAATCTTTTGGGACACAGATATTATACTAATAGAGTGACTGTTGTGATTACAGAATTGTTAATGATGGTTTTTGTTTTATTTATTTCTTGCACACTCCAAAGCTGTTTAATATAATAATACAATATCTTCCATAATGGATATCTATTGCTTAATCCATAGGTATAGATTATTTTCCTGAAGTCAATCAATCTTACTTCACATTGGCGTCCCCACCACCAGGCGATAACAAACACGTCTCAAACAGTAAGCTTCAAATAACGGTCATGGATTTAATAGATGCGTTTTTCCTGAAATAAAACGCATATTAAATACTTACCTTATTTGAAGCTTACAATTAATTTCTGCCTGGTATTTTCGACTCAATGAACCGTGAATGCCTTCGAGCCTCCCAACTGCGCTCGGGCCTGCCTGGTGGGGAGTGTGCGAGCGAGACAGATATATAAGAGTAAAGGAGAAGGACATAAATAACCGGAAAACAGATAGGGCCTATCTCAAACAGTAAGCTTCAAATTAGAGATGCGAGAAATAGCTCAATGAAAAGAAAAGAGAGATATAGCTCTTTCAATCAAAAGAGAGCTCAAATTGAATCCTGAGTCATTCGGTGAGCGAGAGATATACTTACATACCCTTTCATTACAACATGTGAGCGATCAGCGAGCTAGATATGTAAATATGCTTAAGCATTTTCTACTTTGTATCTATAAAAATAAAGATCGATTTACAATGAAGATTCATTGAGCGAATTGACCCGGAGAGCTAGATATGTGGATATCCTAAAGCATTTCCTACTTTGTCTCCATTAAAATAAAGATCAATTTACATTAAAGATCCATTGAGCTAACTGATCCGGAGAGCTAGATATGTAAATATGACAAAGCATTTGCTACTTTATTTCGATAAAAATAAAGATCAATTTACAATGAAGATCCATTGAACTAATTGATCAGGAGAGCTAGATATGTAAATATGATAAAGCATTTCCTACTTTGTCTCTATTAAAATAAAGATCAATTTACATTGAAGATCCATTTAGCTAATTGAGACCGAGAGCTAGATCTGTAAATATGACAAAGCATTTTCGACTTTGTCTCCATAAAAATAAAGATCAATTTACAATGAAGAACCACTGAGCTGATTGATGCGAAGAGCTAGATAAGTAAATATGATAAAGCACTTTCTACTTTGTCTCCACCAAAATAAAGATCGATTTACAATGAAAATTCATTGAACTAATTGAGCCGGAGAGCTAGTCTCTCAGCGAGTGAGTGAGTGAGAGCTAGATTGGAAACAAAGAGCTAGCTCATTTTTATCTCTCATTCGCGAGCTACCCATCTCTACTTCAAATAAGGTAAGTATTTAATATGCGTTTTATTTCAGGAAAAACGCATCTATTATGTATTTCCTAATTGTATATTACTTAGTTTTTGCCCTACAACGTGTGTCAGAACTTATTAAGTAATGGAACAAGGGTTTACCAAGGCAAACAGCTCTAATTTGCCCAGAATTGATTTGTTAACGCTGGGACAGTTCCCGGTATTAAACAAAGAGTTCCGTTCAGCAGAATTTAGAAATGTTAAAACTACAATGTAAGTATTATTTATTATTATTTGTATTATACCTACTATAATTTAAAAAAAATAAAATCATTTTTAAAAAGCACAGCTTCGTATGTTTAGTTTTAATAATGTTTCGATTTTCTAAAATATGCTTTCCTATCGATTTCTTTGTTTTAGATCCTCCAGGCCATCTTATGGGGACGACGCGATTAGCTACGTTCAGTTAAAACGCGATGGAAATCTATGTACTTATAGTTAAATCAAAAATCTGCCCAGAACACAAGGTCCACGCGAAGTTATATGCAGTGACGTTAATAGTTGACGAAGTAAAGGAAGAAGTTATAGCGGTAGCATGCCATGACTGTGTTGCCTCACAAGGAGGCTGCAAACATGCCATTGCATTTCTCATGTGGGTCCATCGTAGGAGTGAAGAACCGATTATTCAAGTAGGTAATTTACGATCCATTCGGCGAGGCTCAGGCTCAGTCAGTGTCTCGCCTCGTAACTTACTTGAATAATTGATTAAAAATTTAATGTAATAAAGAAAATCTATCGGGTAAAATCTCTCGAGCTATCTATGAACTTTATTTTAGTAAATAAAACATGATGTCAAATCATTTCGGTTTTATTATTTTAAGAATAAAATCGAAAATGGAAGATAAAATTACAAAAAAAGAGGTATCTTTGTGAATTTATTCTATCGAGCCAACTTTATCAAATCGTGTTTCCCTTGTATGTGTTCCCTAGAATATATACTCAAAAATATAAATTTATTTTCTCAGATTTTAATTTTACTATTTACTACTTAAAAAAAACATTTTTATGTGGGCTTTGCAGTACCACCCGGCCTTAATCTCCTATTGTATACGATGTCAAAACATAGAAGTGACGTCATAAGCAGACGCCATGACACCAGGGACCGTTTTCGCGCTAATTTAAAAACATTGAATTAAAATCGCATTTTTGTATCAAAAACCTTTTTTAATTGCAGAAAAAAAATATTTTTCGGAAATAGTATATAGGTACATAAGAATATTTTAGATCAGTTTTTGAAAATCAGTCATCATGCCTATTGTATGATCAGTGAGTGGAGGTTCTTGTCAGTTCTTCTCATAGACCCAACTTTTTGGAACAATGTTACTGTACGGGTTAGGTACATTGGATGATAAATGAAAAGAAGAGAATAGCCTAGATACTAGAGTTTATTGTTTCTGAAAGATACAAAATAATATTAATATTAAACTGACTTGATATACTTCTGATTATTGCTAATTGATAGGTGAGTACACCATATTGTAACGATGTTTTTACATATCGTTACATGGTAGTCGATTTTTGTTCGGATTCCTACCACATTAGTTTTTTTTTTGGATCAAATAGCTGTTATCCAGGTTCGTAATTATCTTTGAAAATGACAATTCATTAAAAAGTCATCTGTCAAATTTTTGACAGCTTCACTCTACGACCTCTTCCGACTATGGCCTGATCGTTCTTTTCGAAATTTTTGTTATTTAATTTTAATCCGGCTTCATAATGCCGCGATTCCTTTTAAAAGTTCCTATTTAACTTAAAATCAAAGCCGCATGGCATGATTACTTGTGATGGATCAATATTTTATTGGTGAGTCGAATATTTTTATTGCTAATGTGTTCGTTGCATTCGATCATCAAAATTTTGTTTCAATGTTCTACATTCCGCATTTTTTATATTGTTTCAGGCATATTTTAGCCGATTTATCCACAATGGTGGACACATAATTATTTGTTTGTTCGAAAAACGGTAAGCGATTGTGTTTTACATGACCACGTTTCGACATATATTTTTCATTTTCAAGTTTCTAATCCAGGCTTATTTCTTTACAGCCTCGGCGTTTTTCACCCTACTTATATTTTTCACCAAGACTTTAGTTTTTTTCACCCTACTTATATTTTTCACCAAGACTTTAGTTTTTTTTCACCCTACTTATATTTTTCACCACAATTTTCGTATGTATATTTTTCATCATACTTTATATTTTTTATTCCTCGTCTGCGTCACGCCTCGCGGAGATGTCAGGAGGGAGGCAATTATAAAATAATATATTTTCTAAAATTCTAACAAGATGCAATAATAATAATAATAGTAATACCAATAATATTTTGCAATTTATTTTTATAATTAAAATTTAAGCCTTTATTATTATACTTTGTGTGCAGCCTACAGGCAAAATATAGACAGACAAAAGAGCATAGGCCTTTTATTTGTTTCCTCCCACCGGCAGATTAAAAGCCAATCTCTCCGTTGGTTAGTTTCCGGTAGCATATTTTTAGGAGTGAGCTTCTGGCGCCCGAGTCTCCATTATGGTATAATTTAATTGTTTTATTTTGGAGCTCACTCATATATTACTCACACCCAATCACACTTTCTCTCTCCTTTTTTTTCTTTTTTTTTATTACAATTTGGCGCTTGCGTTCAGGAACATGTATAGGTCAGCTCCTATTTTGTTTTTAAAACGTAATGATACTAGGCCCTTTTTAGAATTTTCAGTAAATAAAATTAAATTTTCAGGATTATTAGACAGTGGTTCTAATAGGAGTATTCTAGGATCAAATATTCATAAACAATTTTTACTTTTAGGTTATAAAATAAACCTGATTCTGGTTCTGCTTTTACAGCTGATGGTTCTTCACAACAAGTTATTGGCACTATGGAAGTACCAATTACTTGTGATAATTTAACTAAAAATATAACATTTCTCATTATACCTAACTTTCAATCTCAAATCATTTTAGGATTCGATTTCTGGTTACAATTTGATCTAGCTAAAGATTTATGGAAAAATATTACCTTTGTTAATTGTAACGATACTCAAATTAGTACAGTTACTTCTGCTACTGAACTTTCTCCTTCTGAGAAACATAAATTAAAAGAAACTATTTCTCTTTTTGAAAACATTTCTTATGAAAGAAAAGGTTTAGGTCTTACTCATCTTGTTGAACATAAAATTAACGTTACTAGTGAACCATTTAAGCAAAGATATTGGCCTTTGAGTCCTGCTAAACAAAAGGAACTTTTTGATGAAGTAGAAGTTTTATTGAAGGAAGGTATTATACAACCCTCTAAATCCCCTTGGTGTTCACCCGTTTTGGCTGTAGAAAAGAAGGATGGTAGTACAAGATTGTGTTTAGATTCAAGAAGATTAAATTCAGTAACTATTAAAGATTCTTATCCTCTTCCTTATACTTCTAGAATTTTAGATAACCTTAGAGGTGCTAAATATATTACTTCAATTGACCTTTCCAAAGCATTTTTACAAATTCCCCTGGAAAAATCTTCTAGAGAGAAAACTGCTTTTGTTGTACCTGGTAAAGGACTTTACGAATTTGTTCGTATGCCATTTGGTCTCACAAATGCACCAGCTGAGTTGCAGAGACTAGTAGATAAACTGTTTGGCCCTGAATTTGATAATGCTGTATTCTGTTATTTGGATGATCTTATTTGCGTAAATTCAGATTTTAATTTGCATATTGAATATTTACATAAAATTTATAATATATTAAAAAATGCTGGATTAACTGTTAATTTGAAGAAATGTAATTTTTGTAAAGATAGACTCCGTTATCTTGGTTATATTGTTGACAGTGATGGTTTGCACACTGATCCTTCTAAATTAGAAACTATTAAAAATTTTCCTCGTCCTGAAACTGTTAAGAATCTTAGAAGTTTTCTTGGTTTATGTTCATACTATCGTAGATTCATTTGTAAATTTGCTGATATTGCTTCCCCTTTAACTAAATTGACAGCTGGAAGTAAAAATTCTAAAAAACCTCTTGAGTGGAATGATGAAGCTGAAAATGCGTTTCAAAATTTAAAAGAAACTTTAATTACTTCTCCTGTTTTACAATGCCCTAATTTTGAAAAACCTTTCTTTTTACATTGTGATGCTAGTTCTGTTGGAATTGGTAGTGTTTTGAGTCAAGAAGATGAAAATAATGAACAACATCCTATTGCATTTTATTCAAGATCACTTAATAAGTGTGAGCGTAATTATAGTACCACAGAACGTGAATTATTAGCTATTTTAGATTCTATAGAACATTTTAGACCTTATGTTGAAGGAATGAAGTTTACAGTTGTCACTGATCACGCTAGTTTAAAATGGCTTTTGGGTCTTAGTAATCCTAGTGGACGCTTAGCACGTTGGGCCGCTAGAATTTCACAATTTACTTTTGATATAATACATAAAAAAGGTTCTTTACATTTAGTTCCAGATGCCTTATCTCGAATAGATATTGCTGCAATTATTGCACAGAATAATTTAGTTTTACCTGACGATGATATTTATGATCCTTGGTATAGAAAAATATTTGTTAATTGTCAGAAATCTCCTTGTAAATTCAAAAACTTTAGAGTTGAGAATAATACTTTGTATAAATTTTGTAAAGATAAATTTAATCCTAACAGTCGTCTTAACTGGAAAATTGTTATTCCTAAAGAACATATTTTAGATACTATTAAAACAAATCATGATGATATTAATTCTGGTCATCTTGGTATTCATAAAACTTTAAAGAAATTAAAACAACATTATTTTTGGAAAGGAATGTTTAATGATGTTCAAAAACATATTTTGTCTTGTGATATTTGTAAAGCTTATAAACATACAAATTCTCCTCCTTTTGGTATTATGGTTAATCCTAAAAAAGTTGATAGCCCTATGCTAATGCTTTCAGTAGATATAATAGGAATTTTACCTAAATCTTACTCAGGTCATAAATATATACTCTCAGTAGTTGATGTTTTCACAAAATATTGCTGGATATTTCCTATGATTAATGCTACTACTAAAATAATTAATAAACTCTTTGAAAAGGAAATATTTCTTAAGTTCGGTTGTCCTAAAATAATAGTTTGTTATAATGGAACACAATTTACTTCAAAACATTTTGTAGACTTTTTGAAAAGATTTAATATCAATAAAATATTTTATAATACTTTGTACACTCCTCAGAATAATCCTGTAGAACGTTATAATAAAACGGTTGAAACTTGCGTTGCTTGTTTTGTAAAAGATGATCATAGAACTTGGTCTAAATTTTTACCTCATGTTCAATTAGCTTTGAATAATAGTGTTAATCTTGCTACAGATTATACACCTAATTTTCTTATGTTTGGTAGAGAACTTATTTTTGATGCTTCTTTACATCATTTTAGTAATTCTATTGACAACTTAAATCAACTTGAGTTTGGCGATAGGAATATTTTTGCTACTTCTCTTAATTCACTTAGTGACATTTTCGTGAAAGTTCAGGCTTATTTATTAAAAGCTTATAAGCGAAATGCCACTTATTATAATAAGGGTCGTAGGGTCATTTCTTTTGATGTGGGTGATGTAGTGTGGAGGAGAAGTTTCGTTCAATCCCATACTCCTGCTTATTTTTCGGCAAAACTTGCTCCTAAGTTTGTTAAATGTAAAATTATAGAAAAAGTATCAAATAATGTATATATATTAAAAGATTTGACTAAAGGTTCCGTAGATCGTTATCATGTTAAAGATATAATTAAATTTTAATTATCATTTGGTTCTCAAGTTTTAGTTCTTGATTTTGATAATATTGTAGAAGCAGGCTTTTGTTTGTGTGATGAATGAGTATTGAATGCAAGGATATAGCCTTCAGAGTGATGATAGTATGTGAGGTAACTTCATATCAATTTATTGAATTCAATGTCTGAACTTTCTAAAATGTAACTTAGGATATTTTGGTTAACTTTCAATTAGCTTCTTCCACCCATGCAACTTATGTTTTCTACATCAAAAGATCTTATTATTTTTTTTGTTTATAAGATAGATAATGTTTTCATATTATAATATTATCTTCTTATATTTTTTATATCTCTTCTGGAGATTATTTGTTTTGTTTGTTTTGGATTAAAATCTTACTTTCTCTTAAGATTTAATAATCTTCTTTTCTTTAGTTTAATTAAAATCTTGCTATTTGCTTTAGGATTAAATAAGTATAGATTTTTTAATTAACAAAACTTGTTTTTCACAAATATTCTACTTTGTAGAACTTAGTTTAAGTTTATTCATAGTTTCATGGATATGACTTTATATTGAATATTCACCTTGGATTTGACATCTGAGGAGACGTCCTCTTATCTATATTTTTTCTTTTGGGATATTCTACCGGATTGTTGTAGGATTCCTGATTTTTTTTTGGATCTCGGATTATTATCCCTGATTTCATTTTTTTTTGCTATTGTGCTCGGAAGTTCGGTGATGTTGTGCCGATCACAATATGCATTATTTTATGCACTTACTTTTGACGTTGTGTTCGCAAGTTCACTACGTGCAAGTATTTGTTTGTTTTCCTTTTTCTATTGTGTTCGGGAGTTCGGTGGTGTTGTGCCGATCACAATATGAATATTTTTTACAGTTATTTCTATAGCTGCTTATTTTTGGAATGCTTGTGCTTGGGAAGTTGGTGGTGTTGAGCCAATCACAACATTCAATAAATCATTTTTTCCTTTTTCTATGGGAATTTTCACTTCACAAGTTTGTTGAAGTGAAGGTTCAAGTTGTATCTTGGGCATACAAGATGTCCGTGTCCGATATGCATTGTTGGGTAGTGTGCTAGTCAGTGGCGAGGGTGCCTAACTGAACTCACAGATGTTGTTATTAGTCAGCGGCGATGGTGCCTAACTGAACTCAAGGTAGATGTTGTTAGTCAGCGGCGATAGTGCCTAACTGAACTATTGGATGGATAGTGTTAGTCAGTGGCGAGGGTGCCTAACTGTACTCACAGATGATAGATAGTGTTAGTCAGTGGCGACGGTGCCTAACTGTACTCACGGATGTTATTGTTAGTCAGCGGCGATGGTGCCTAACTGTACTCAATAGTAGGTGTTTGTTTTTAGACTATTATATTTTCTAGTTTATTATTTTATTTCATTATTTGAAATTTATTTTTTCTTGGAATTTAAGGCTTGGCAGGTTTATCCTTTGCAGTCTTGTTTCAAAGTTATAGTTTGTTTAGTTTCACCTTAGTATTTCAATACTATAGGTTTATTGTTTGTTTTTATATTTAAAATATTTTTAAGAGAGCTTTTGCTTTTCTCTTTTGTTTTGTTTTTTTTTTGTCTTTGCCTTAGTGCATAAAAGAAAGTTCCTTTCTTTTATTTTTTGGGGAGGGATGTAATGTAACGATTTTTTTACAATCGTTTCATGGAAGTCGATTTTTAGTACGGATTCCTACCACATTCGTTTTTTCGGACCAAATAGCTGTTATCCAGGTTCGTAATAATCATTGACAATGACAATTAATTAAAAAGTCATCTGTCAAAAATCTATGACAGCTTCACTCTACGACCTCTTCCGACTATGGCCTGATCATTCTTTTGAAATTTTTGATATTTATTTTTAATCCGGCTTCATAATGCCGCGATTCTTTTTAAAAGTTCCGGTTTAACTTTAAATCAAAGCCGAATGGCTTGATTACTTGTGATGGATCCATATTTTATTGGTGAGTCAAATATTTTTATTGTTAATGTGTTCGTTGCATTCGATCATCAAAATTTTGTTTCAATGTTCTACATTCCGCATTTTTTATATTGTTTCAGGCATATTTTAGCCGATTTATCCACAATGGTGGACACATAATTCTTTGTTTGTTCGAAAAACGGTAAGCGATTGTGATTTACATGACCACGTTTCGACATATATTTTTAGTTTTCAAGTTTCTAATCCAGGCTTATTTCTTTACAGCCTCGGCGTTTTTCACCATAGTTCAATTGTCCGTAAGGATACCTTTTTCACCGTACTTATATTTTTCACCATAGTTAAATTGTAAGGATATATTTTTCACCCTACTTATATTTTTCACCACAATTTTCGTATGTATATTTTTCATCATACTTTATATTTTTTTATTCCTCGTCTGCGTCACGCCTCGCGGAGATGTCAGGAGGGAGGCAATTATAAAATAATATTTTTTCTAAAATTCTAACAAGATGCAATAATAATAATAATAGTAATACCAATAATATTTTGGCAATTTATTTTTAAATTTAAAATTTAAGCCTTCATTTATTGTTAATTTTTGTATGCAGCCTACAGGCAAAATATAGACAAACAAAAGAGCATAGGCCTTTTATTTGTTTCCTCCCACCGGCAGATTAAAAGCCAATCTCTCCGTTGGTTAGTTTCCGGTAGCATATTTTTAGGAGTGAGCTTCTGGCGCCCGAGTCTCCATTATGGTATAATTTATTTCTTTTATTTTGGAGTTCACTCATATTTTACACATACATTTAAATTCAAATTCATACACACCCAATCCACTCCCTTTTTTTTTTTTTTTTTTATTACAAAGGGTGTGCCTCTCAATCTCAATTCCACTTTTGTGTGCCATAGAAAGCATTTTATATGTTTATCAATCAACGTTTCGAGAATAAAATCACATTGAATTTTCAAACATGACATGACATGTGTCAAAATAAAAAGTAAATTAAATATTTACCAAACTTTTATTATGTTACAAGAACATGTCTGTCTTATTGTTTCTTTCATATAATATAGAACTACTTTCTATTTTTACACTATTTACATATTTTACACTCCAAAAGAAAAAAAAAGAAAAAAACCAACAAACCAGAAAAAAAATAAAAAAAAAATAAATTAAGAGCACTAAGGAGTATTGATATCATAATTGAAGCAAATCATACCGAAAATAACTTTCCCCCCTTTTTTAAGTCCGTTAGGGGATGAATTTCAATAAAATACGAAATACGTCTTCCATCAATTCTGTTAAAGAACGTTTATGCAAAATTTGAAGCAGATTGGACCAAGGAATCACGTTGTCCCATACAAACTTTGCCCCCCTTTTTCACCCCCTTAGGGGTAGAATTTCGGAAAATCCTTTCTTATCGGATGCCTACGTCATACAAAGAATACACCCTCCAAGTTTCAGGTCTCTACGATCAGCGGTTTAGGCTGTGCGTTGTTCCGTCAGTCAGTCAGTCAGTCATTCAGGACAAAGGATTTTATATGTATAGATAAGATTCTCTCGTCCGTGGAGATGACGCCTTTACTATTTTACAGATAAGATATGAAACATCAGAAAGCTTTATATCTGCTCTACACTGGGGGGGACAAAATATCTTTTAATTATTTATTTTATTTCATTTTTAATCGCGACTGCTACGCTAGAGGTCTTGGGTTCGATCCCCAGGTCGAGCAGTGTTGTTGAGATTTTTCTATGAAATTCTCAGTAGCAGCTCGGAGTCTGGATTTGTGCCTGGTGAATGGCAATAGGCTCGCCCCCTATTACATGGGACCCAAACATACCGGCGAACTGTGGGTGTACATTAAGTACACCTCTGCCTAACCCTTCGGGGAATACAGGCGTGATGGTTTATGTTATTTCATGTTCTTTTTATTTCATGTGTTCATTAAATTTTTTTGGTAGTTGTTTAGGAAATAACATTTTCAAAATTCTCAATATAATCTTTAAATTTTTAAAACCTCTTTTGTGACCAAAAAGGCTCTTACCACAGTGCAGTGAACGTAATTATCCCACCAAAAGATTACATATGAAGTTTATTTGCTACATATATAGGTAATTCTGAACATAATATATTCTGCACACACATTGTCATGTAGAGAATATGTTCAACCTTTAATTTTCTATTGTCTCTTTAATTAGTTACTTGATAATTCAATTCAAATAAGCAATAACGTGTTAATCAACATTTCGAAAAATCTAAATTGTTGACAGCTTATTTTCATCCAATGAAAATTTCTGAATTGAATATGTTATTTACAAAATAAAAAAAGACATTGGTTAAAACTTTAATGCTTATTTTTGCCCCATTCAAATATAAATGTA
>OY292516.1:6723059-6891186 GCA_958496365.1 Subacronicta megacephala | reverse complement strand
CGCCGTTCGTTAGTCTCGTCTAACCGCAAAAACGGCTTGACCGATTAGAATAATTCTTTTTGAGTTTTGTTTGTCATAATACAGGGGTGGTTTAAGAAGAAAAATAATAAGGAGAATCTTGAAAGAACACTTAAAAAATAATAAATAATTTTGGTATAGAAAATCCTTTACGTGACTTGCGATATGAAACTGTCATTTTTAATTATTTTTGGCGTTAAATGGCGTTCATGGCAGCCAGTGTTTTGAGACTCTTTGGTGAATATAGGAACAGTTTATTTTTAATCCGTCCTCTTTTTCTTAAAATTAAAATTATTATAGACTACTTATAGGTTATTTTCATATTTATTTTGATCTGGTACTTTGATTTGTGTGCCGATTTAAACCAGAGATAATACAGAATGTTGAATAAATTAACAGAATGAAAGTTCATGTTCAAATTCAAGTTCTTTTTATGTTTATGTTGACCTGGTACTTTAGTTATGTGTAGGTCCCATCTCCCAGCTCCGGGAAGGGATAAATTAATTATTTGATGATAGTAGGTATGAAAGTACCAGTATAGACTGGCCTTGAATTGTACGGAAAATCTTTACAATGTGAGGTTAGTTTAACCTGGATTTGTATAGCTTCATGTGTAGCCGTGTGTACAGCTAGCTGGCCCAATAAAATACGCTCCGCCTTAAAATGCCACACTCAGGCCCACCACCTGGAGAGGACGAATACGGGATGATGATGATGAAACGAAAAAAAAGGTAACTGTCGTATGAATATAGTTGTCGAGGCGGCAACTATAACATATCTCAAGGTGCTTCAATAAAGGGGATCTACCAGAGTGTAACACAATATATGGCAGAACGAAGTTTGCCGGGCCCACTAGTACTCCTATAAATAATGGTTAGCGTAGATTCCATATAGAACCTTGTCAAAATCTCAACTGTACAATCGATGCAATTTACGAGAGCACATGCTTGTGTACTTTAAGAACTATTCAAATTTCTAGCTGAAATTACACCTAGGTAATTGCAGCTGGACATACTTAGATGTTTCATTGTTTCATTGTTGACACACACAACATGTTCACATTGAACCACAATTTTTTTATACCAATAATGTGGCAAACCGTCCCGCCTGATGGTAAGCAGGTACCGTAGAATTTGCTATGAATTGATTGAATGCTTGCAACACCAGGGGTATCACTCGCGTGTTGCCGACTCTGTAAAGGAAATGGGAGGGGAAGGAAAAAAGGAGAAGGAAGGGGATCGAGTGAGGAATTGGCCCTCCAGCGTTCCACACTCATCGTACGAAACACCATACACAGTACTTATGTATACTGCTACTTCACGTCGATATTACGTGGGAGGATAGTACTGCCCCGATCGTGCCGACCCATTCAGGCTGGCACGTAGCCATGCTAACGAGACACTAGTATTACTGAAATTGTTTGTTCACAAAGACCATTTTGTTTGTGGTCAGGCACTGACTTGTATTCTTCGGGCAGGTCCGGCAGCTGGCGCAGCTGTCGCACGACGGGCGCCAGCACCTTGAGCAACTGGTGCTTGAGGTTGCCGGCCGCCAGCCGGTCCGCGCCGCCCAACCCGCTCAGCGCGCCCTCCACGCGCTCGCCCAGCCACCGCACTCGTGGCAGAATGAATACCTTCACCACAAATATAGCTTTTCTTATATCGTACTTTCAGTAAGACAAGGGCATAATTGTTAAAAAGTCTTAAAATGAGTCTCAGTATGCCAATGTGTTTAACCCCCGACGCAAAAACGACGGGGTGTTATAAGTTTGACGTGTCTGTGTGTGTGTCTGTCTGTGGCATCGTAGCTCCCGAACGGATGGACCGATTTGATTTTAGTTTTTTTTTGTTTGAAAGGTGAATTAGTCGGGATGTGTTCTTAGCTATGTTAAAATCGGTCGAGATATAAAGCAACTATCGGGGGTTTTTTAAATTTTTAATGTGTTTTAAAAGTATTCTTTTATTTGGAGGAACAAAATCAAACATTAAGTTTAGTCTCATTTCGCCAGGAGGCCATACTGCCTGCGTTTTGTGCGCTATTTTCAATATAATATATTTTAAAAAACGCATAATACTATGTGACAATTGACATAAATGTCCATTGTACCCTTAGCTTACGTACAGGGCGCACTGCATTAGAAATTGTTTTTATCTATCTAGTCTGTTTCTCTTTGCAGGTTTTGCTTATTTATTACTCCTTTTATAGTTGGTGAGGGATTTCATAGTGTGAATTCCGGAAAAAGGTTAAACTTAAGTACATAATGTTGGTAATTGAATGCATAGTTTAACGTTTCATTGGATATCCCAAAAGATGACTTGTGCCTAGTCTTCGAAATTAACTTCACTTCTACAAATAAATAGATTTTATTACCTACACCTTTTACATGGATGAAATTGCAAACAAATGCAAGAAATATTGATTTATAACATTAGGCCTAATTAAGGCTCAATTTACATTGCTACAATGTTTAAGCGTTAATTTAGCCTCTTTACGCGAGAATTCCCAGAACAGCTGACTGGTCACGGGTAGACAACCGTCAGTCAATCCAACCGTGACCATGAACGCGTTCGAAATGTCCGGATTTAATATAATTAAAACTAACTCGAACAAAAATCGAATTAGTACTTACTTTGACGACCTCAGGTCCTAATTCTGCCAAACCTTGAACAGCACCATAAAGTGACGCCAGAGGCGTTTTTTCAGATTCTTTCATAGTTGTAACCATAGACGGCCCAATACCAGTCTCATTATTAGTTTGTGACGGACACTGTAGAGCTCGGGCGAATAACCTAAACAAAACAATTTTCGTTTATTTTACTGTGGTTCTGTATCTACATTTTATTATGACTATCATCTATACTAAGAAGATTGTCAGTAGTAAAATGAATTATGAAAAAATACTCTGACTCACAGTCACCCTGACACAAGCATTAGCCATCGCCCTCTTAGTGTAGTCTGGTCTCATTCCACAGAAAGAAAAAAATTATACTAATATTATAAAGCTGAAGAGTTTGTTTGTTTGTTGCAAAAAACGGGTAATAATATTCCTTTTAAATGCAGAAAAGCCGAGAAAGCACGCGGGCGAAGCAGTGGGCGGAAAGCTAGTGGTCAAATAAACCTGTAACCCGCTAACGCTATAGAAATGATATTAGTTTGTGTAAAATTCAGAAAATATGAAATGAGATCCTAGAAAAAATATCTACTAGTCAGAAAAAAAAAACTAGCATAAATGATTAACACTGCTCTTAACTACAAAATTTTACTTAAATGAAAATAATATAATAATACTTTTCTTTACTGAAGCGCCAGCTCAAAAGAGGCGACCCACCTTGCCCAGAAAGGTCACATAGCGATTTGCTGTAACTTATAAACCCGTCATGCGCCATATTGCAGACACAAAGCAGAATATATTGTTTTGCCCTCATGAGGCAACTACATGCACCAGTGAATTAAATATCATCTACCTTGTCACCCTAGTCTGGAGGTTATTGGTCGAAGTGTTGAATGTTTTGCATATTTGTGCCATGAGACGAGCAGCAAAGTCACGAAGTGCCCAGTGGTTGTCCATCTCTGGTCTTAAGCACAGCTGGCGCGACACGATGCATGTCGACACGGACGGTATCAACTCGTGTAACTGAACAAGGAAATTAGGCACTTGTAAATTATTTTTTTATAGATCAGACTTCAAAATAATATATAAATTGAATAAATTCCTTTGCTCTGCAAGACCTTACATACATACATACATACACTCACGCCTTTTTCCCACAGGGGTAGGCCGAAACTATGGAGTGCCACTTGCTACGACTCTTGCATATCTCTTTCGCTTCTTCCACATTCATACATCTTTTCATACACACGCGCTGGTTGCGAGTACTACGCACCTGACCTTTTTGGAGAACCTCGCCGATAAGATCGGTGTACGTCCTTTCGGTGTACGTCCTTCTAGGGCGACCTCTCCCGACGCTGCCACTAACATTCGCCTTATAAATTCCATTCGTTAATCGTCTTTCATTCTTTCTCTCGACATGCCCAAACCATCTTAGCATATTCCTTTCAATACGTGTCACTATATCATCTTTCAGTCCGCAACGTTGTCTAATCACACTATTTCTCAGTCTCTCATTCCTAGTTACACCGCACATACTAAGCAAGGAACGCATTTCAACAGCATTTATTCTACTTTCATGTCTCTTCTGCCATACCCAACATTCACTTCCATACATAAGTGTAGGTACCAGCACACCGTTGTGGATAGCCAACCGTGCCTTTTTTGACAAGGACTGATTATCCACAACTGCATGCATAGCACCATTCATTTTATTTCCCGCATTCACTCTCCTTTCCACATCTGCATCAATCTTACTATCCCTGGTAAACACACTTCCTAAATAAACAAACTCACTCACTTGCTCAACACCGTTACCCTCTATCCTTACATCGCACACACATACATCTTCTTTTCTTTCAAAAACCATAACTTTCGTCTTACTAACATTTATTTTCATGCCCTTCACCTTGTATGCTTCATTCATTACTGTTACCATATCTTGCAACTCTTCTGCTGAATCGTCAGCAGAAGTAGAACCTGATCATCAGCATAGAGAGAAGGCATTTGACCGGCAACTTATTCATTCGCAATCCAGCATTATTCTTCTTCAAATCTGTCAAACAACTGTCCATGCATAGATTGAACAGCCAATCTCATTCTCGACATCTACATCTAAATCTGAGTCTGGCAAACTTACTAACAGTCAGTCTTTGTCTTGCCATTCTTTCTGGCCACCCCACATACCTTTGTGGCCGCCTGTACCATACTATTTTTCACAATATCCCAGGCTTCTTCTATACTATAATATTATATTCTATACAATAATAGTATATCATTCGTCTTTTCTCGCACTATTCTTTTATATTCTGCCTGGACATTCAATTCTTGCAATTTCTCAACTTTTATTCTTTCTAGTGCAGTCACAGGCACTCGAACCCGATGGCGCCAATGCCTAACCGGACCATTTATCCGGCAAATCACCAGGTAATGGTCCGTTACCACATTGACACCATGGTAAGCTCTTGTGTCTGCAACTTTACTTTTCAATCTTTCGTCTACAATCACAAAATCAATCATACTCCTACTTTCTTACATTCATATGAATTTTCCTGTGATTAAACATTGCGTTCATCACAGAAAGATTATTTTCCACGCATAATCCAATATTTTAATTCCATTCTCATTCATCCTTTTATCCCCAAACGCACCCAAAACTTTTTCATACCCTTTTCTCTTTATTCCTACCCAACCATTAAACCATTAGACCTTAATGTTTATATTACTGTAAAACCCATAAATCTCTGTCACTCTCAGCATAGATTTGGTTGATATTGTTAATAATGATTTTAGTTCTTAGCTTTAGTAGCACTTGAAAATGTAATAATGCATTTTCTTATAAGAGATCGATACACTAGGTTATAAGTTTATTGGATGTATATTATGATGTTTGTATTAGTATATTCAATTGTTGGTGAGCCAAAGAAACAAAATAAAAAGAAACTTGCACAGATTGTTAGCAAATTTAAGGATTGCTAGTCTTACTTAGCAAATTTAAGGATTGCTAGTCTTACTTGAAGTAGGGATGGATCAAATAGACTTTACCACCTACATCTCTAGAAGAATTGTGGAAAAAGCGCAATACAGCAATACTTAATCTTGATTTTTATTAAATATCATTAACTACTGTAAATATATTATAATATATGATATCAGCAGTAATCACTTTCTAAACAAAATTTTATGAAACAAAACTCAATTAATGAATGTCAATTTAGTCTCTGAGATTAAGAAATTGACTATATTGCTATAATTGGTGGACAAATAGAACTCCAGGATACTCACATACTTCTCGAGATACAAGGACTGATTATCAAGCAAGGCCTTGACCATTCGCATTAGATATATGAGCAGTGCAAGGTTATTCTGAACCACATTAACTTTGACCCCCTCAGATATAAATGTGCACATTCTTGGTAACATTTCATGCAGGCCAGGATCACATGCCAATGACTGTAAGGCTTCCTGAAAGAAAATAAGCATGAAATTGTAAAAAATATACCACAAATTTTATCAGTGAATAATAGAATAATTTTAATTCATTATTGCTTTAAAAATAAGTTCTAGATACTTGACAAACATTCATAATATAATTATAATTTGTTATATGTATAAAGATATCTTAAAACATAAATACCGCTCGACGTCCTTCATCGCTGCCTACACAGGCTTCTGTGATTTCCTTATAGTACAACTGTTGTTCCACACTCAATTCATGGGTGGCGAGTTGCTTCACATGGACTGACTCTGATGCTTTCAAACGAGCTGCTTTACCACACATAGGTTTGCCTGGAATTCAATGTAATATTTGGTTGGTACATGCAGAGGCAGTAGTCAGGAAATAAGCTATTTTTAAGTAAATGACCTGTAATTAATATTCTTCTTATATTCAAACTGATTATAATCAAATTATAGTAACTTGTTCTTGCAACACAACATGTAAGTAAGAACGGTCCAAAGCAAGTCTTAAATGATCATGTTTGCTAAAAGTAAGTAACCCCAGTAAGAATCTTGACAATATCAGAAGGGTCTCCCTTGTTTGACAGAAAGGAATTTGACAAATTATCACTTAGCAAAAAATCTATTCACAAAAAAATATAACGCAAACCTAATGTTTGGGAAATGAACCTTAACATTTTTTATTTAGTCAAATATTTCAGTTGGAATAACAGTTTTTACGTTAAATCTAATAAGCCAAAATATCTCTTTTTTCTATTGATGCAAGTCGTTTCTGGCCGTAAGAGGTCACAGTTCTAACCTAACCTAACCTAACCTAACCTTTCCATTTTTTTTAAGAAGAAATTAACCTTATTTTTGTCTTAACAAATAATTTCACCAAACGAAGATTGTTTGCGTCGTTTGATTAAAGACCAAATACCATAATGACATTATACTTGGTAATATTTTGCCAACTAAAAATTTGACCAAATAAAAATATGCATACTAAAATCATTCGAAATATTGCAATGGTATAAAAAAAGGTTGCTAAAATTTGTTTGGGTAGTGAAATTTTGTCAAAATCTTTTCGGCCAAACGGAGGGCACCCATATCAGAATGACTGAAATATAGAAATAAATATTAAATTTCGTTATTTGTATGTCTAGTACAAATGCAGTCATAAAAAAATTGAAAAGTAAGTGAGATATTGTGGTATTTGAAACCAAAGATGATACTGATATTCGTATTTATTTGTTGCAACCGATATAATTATGTTGATTCCAACATTAAGATGAGATTCCACTAGCTGGCATGACCAAGGACAAGTATATTAATTTTAATATTGAAATAAGATTAAATTTCAACTCAGTTGCCATAAAGAGTTTCTTTTTTTTTAATACAAAATACCATGCTATATGTTATAGCAAAAAGTATGATTTTATTATTGAATAAATAAATGTTAAAGGTGTAACCATTGATAGTAGTTTTGTAATAGTTCCTTTGTAAGAGTAGCAACTCCTTACATGCTTGTCTATTCTTTGTCATTGTAATTTTGTGTGGTGCATTATACAGAATTCTTAGTCAGTTTGTTTAATTATATACAAAACCCAATATTTATTGCTCTCGAAAGTTGTTTCAAATACATTTGATTAATGATCAAGTACGTCTTTTGGATCCCAAAATCAATTGTTTTCTATTGCATCTTACATGGGTTATTTATAATATATGCTGGTAACCGCTACCAGCAGTTTGAACTTCCACTCGCATTTTGAAATGGACTCCAACACAAAGTTTGTGCCATGTCAGTGTGAAAGCTGGCGGTAAAGCCCGCAGCATGTGTGGTGCAACCACACATTATAAACTAGGATAACAACAAAATACTAAAAATATTCTATTCTATTAAAATGTTTGTCTTGTCTCCCTGGCACATACCATCCAGTGATCACATGCAATTACACTAGTATTAACTTACATTATTTGTATGCATCATGTATAGACATGTGAAATAGAGTTCAAAATGTCAAAATACATTACATGCTATCACTTTTTATTGTTGTATCAATAGCACTGGCACTAAGAGTAATTCTAAAGAATTACTCTTAGTAACAATTCTTAACAATAAAATATATAATAAGAATAATACTATACCTGCAGCATCCTTGTTGGTGGGCTTGCTTAGTTTACTAATTGGATCAACAGATTCTAATTTCTGTGCTTCTTTGGATAATGGTGGTGGGTTCTCAGGCACTGTGGGTTGAACACCATCTACGCTCAACCAATGGGCACGTACTGACACATCAAGAGGGATTTTTGGTGGTGGTGCTGACAATATATCTGAAAGATCAACCTCTTTTTCCTCTACAAAATGAAGTTCTCTGCCTCCACCAGACGCAAATCTAAATGGTAATGAATCTGGTTGAATGAAGCCATATTGACACTGAAAAATAGTTTAATACATAGTGGTTTAGTTTATTTGATTTCAATAAAAACACAGCAATTGATAATGTACAAGCACAGAATCACATATTTGGTAATACCTCAATATTCTTAATCTTCAATGCATTATCTATATCAGTTATTGACAACTTTTGTCTTTTTGAATGATGCATGAACTTTAAACTGTCCTGAACTATTACTTTTAATCGAAATGTTACGTCGTCCGCTAATTCTTTTGCAGCATCATCTCCTAAACTCGCTATTCCTATACTTTCTGCTATAGCTTTCATAGAATCTACTGACAATGACGTCCCATATGCAAACTCGGAATCACCCATCTTCAATGTGTGAAATGTAACCACCAAAATTCCAGACTATAATATCAATAACCTATTATAAAACAATTAGGATCATTGTATCAGCGTTTGAAAAGCATTTTAACACAAACAATTTTTGCAGATAAGTTCATTAGAACCTATTATTGCTTGTATGGACAAATAAGACGACAATTTAATTATTATACATTTATGTATTTGGCAAGGAAGTTATATTGCGGTTTTTAAGAGTTCAGTAAATCGAAATAAGGCTATAAAAAGTTCGAACACTTAAAAAATATTCAATCGACACAAAATTGTTGACACAGTTTGTTTGACTCAGAACTCAATTGCCCTAGCCTGACGTGACTCACTGCCGACTGAACTTCACTGGACTGGAGTGAGTTGACAGCTATGACAGCTTGACAATGAGATTTGTGGTTATTTTTTGTATTATTTTGGCTATGGAGTGTAGAGGTAATTTTGGCAATACTTCAGAGGCCTTTGTGCCTAAAGGTGTGGAGGGTACCTCTACCCTCCATACCTTAAGGTAAGGCATTTGGTATGACTTCAGACAACTTTGTGCCATTATAGCTTTATGGACGTACACACAGCTACACATCAAGCTATCTAATTCTAGTAATGTTATTTTTGCTACGCCTGAAAAAGGCACTATTTAAAATGTAACACCTTTTTATACACTTATACTTTGTCCATTGTGAACCGTTTTTTGACAGATGCCTTTGACTGCCTTAAGGCGTAGGTGTTCCAGATTACGTAAAAGCTAAATTTGAAATGCGTGACAAAATAAATGTATTATCTACCTTATGTTATTCAAATTTGAAGCGTCGGTAGCCTAATGGCTAGGGCGTCGGACTTGCGATCATATGGTTGCCGGTTTGAACCCCACCCATTGCACTACCGACGTGAACCCACTCGTAACACAAGCATTTAGCTTAGCACGAGTGGTTAACAAGAATACTAGTAATGTGTGACCCACATTGCTAGTAAGCTTTTTTATAAAAAAAAAAAATATCTTAATTATGATTCCTTGCAGACATTATAATACCATCAATGTAACGGATTTTCCAAAAAAAATGATTATTATTAAGCGTATTAAATTAAGTTACATTCTACCACATTCTACCGTGTCTAGTGATGCAATCGAATGTATTCGCTGCAATCATTTTGAACAATGACATTAAATCAGTATCGGAAAATGACATCCACTCTAATATCAATAAAATATAAATTAAACAATATTTTTGAATAGAATAAGAATAAGAATGTATTTATTTGCTTAAAACATGGTATACAAAGGTGTTATAATACAATTTATGGTCATACATGTTTTGCTTAAAATTAAAGCATGCAAAAAAAAAAATTGGAATTAAGATAGTTTATACTCAAAAAAGTCTTTAATACTATAGAATTTTTTTTCATTAAGCCATTCGTACAATTTTATTTTAAATAATCTGCAATTAAGTATTTTTAATGAACTAGGAAACTTATTATAGATACGTATACACATGGCCAGACAGCTTTTATTATATTTTGCCAACCTTGGAGTTTTATCTAGTACAAGTCTGAAAGGATAACGCCGACTTCGAGAACTTATATCCTCCGCTGTTTTAAATAGATTGTTATGTTTACGTACAAACCACGGAAGAGATAAATTCTCTTCCGTGGTACAAACATACACGCTTCATATAAATATTCGTACTGTACTGAAGTACTGAAAACTTACGCGGCTAACAAGGTAGGTAACCCATCAACATGGAGAATTTAAGTAATGTAGAACGTATAGGGCCGCTGCCCGGGGGCGAGCGCCGGGGCATGTCTGGAGCTGACGCTGGACGTGACAGCATAGGGACCGACACCGGCTCTCTGCTGAGCAGGCGGGCGAGAGTCGGGGAACCCGAAGATATTACAGCCGATCAACGGGGTGGGGAGGGGGTGGATGACGCTTTGCAGAGTAGGGCTTCGCCCACAGACTCTGCCGGCTCATCTGCAATGACCACAAATAATGCAGTAAGCGACGATAGAAGAAGAAAGTGGTCATCAGAAGAACTTGAAGAATTAATGTTCTGTTACTTTAGAGCAAGGTCTGGAGGACCAGGATACATAGGTAGATTACAGGAACTTTTCACACAGAGGAACCCTAGTAACCCAAAAATTCACAAATTTAATGGAAACACTTTATCAAATCAAGCCCGCAGAGTTATAAAACAAAATGTTATATCCCAGCAACTACTAGATCGAATACGAACACAAGCAGAAAGCAATACACACAGTCTTGTCCTTGAACCTACATCAAATCTGATACAAGAATCAGAAACAACTCAGATACCCAGTACAGAGCACACTCAACACATCCATAATACACAACACATTCAAAATACACAACACATTCAAAGTACACAACACATCCAAGACATGACACACATACAAGGCACGCAACAAATACAAAATAGGCAACACACGCCGGAACAAGCTGAAATAATAGACCAATTAACAGGAAGTATAGAAGTCAATGAGGATCAAGATCAGTTAGTATTTCATTTCCTTCAAATTTTGGCTGAAACCAAAGAAACCCCTCTAGCAGAAAGATTACTTTTACCTAAAGCTAAAATAAATAAAACATTCTTACATAATCTACATACATTAAACAAATATTTACCTAACTTACTAATAACGCATAGTAGCTTGCGCGAAATCAACAATATAATATATGCAACTGCTAAAACTCTAATAATAAACAATAATCAAATACCTTACGTAGCTAAAAACAACTTAAAATCAAAATGTGACCCACCTTGGAAAAAGAGAATACAAACTAAAATAGAGAAGTTTAGAAAAGAGTTAGGACAGTTAATAGAAATAGAAAGAGGGGTTAATACTCGTAGAATGATAAAGATTCAAGAAAAAATATACACTAAGTACAGTATACAAAATGAAAATGATCATAACAATATAGCAGGAATAATCAAACAAAAAATTAAAGCTCTAGCAGGGAGAATAAAAAGATATGAAGATATAAATAGTCGAAAAGAACAGAATAGGTTATTTAATGAAAATGAGCATAGATTATATAGAACTTTAGGATGTAATACTAATATTGATATCAAAATACCTAGGAAAGAATCAGTTGAAGAATTCTGGAAAGCTATACTATCTAACCCTATACAATACAATACTGAAGCACAGTGGATTAAAGAAGCGGAAACTGGATCAAATTAAGTAAATACAGCAGACGTAGATGAGATAACAGAAGACCAAGTAAAATTAGCCATAAGAAAATTGCTAAACTGGAAGTCACCTGGGATAGATAAAATACAAAACTATTATTTAAAATATCTTACTAGTGTTCACAAATATTTAGCTTTATTATTCACAAATATTATAACAGGTGCAGAAACGTTAGAAGAATGGTTTACTACAGGGCAGGTTTTATTAATACCAAAAAATGATAACACCGAAGACCCAAAAAATTGGAGACCAATAGCATGTTTGCCAAGTATGTATAAATTATTAACTTCAGTATTAGCCAACATACTTTATAGTCACTGCGATCAAAACAATATAATGGCAGTGGAACAAAGAGGATGTCGGCGTGGTGCCAGGGGCTGTAAGGATCACCTTATGGTTAATAAAGCTATATTAGAAGATGCCCACCAATCTCAAAAGAATCTCAGCATGGCGTGGATAGACTACCAAAAAGCCTTCGATAGTGTATCTCACGAATGGCTTATTAAGATACTTGACATCTATAGGTGTCCAGCCATAATCGAAAGATTCCTCAAAATAGCAATGCCGTCATGGAAAGTGATCATGACAGCCCGTGGCACCCAAGAGTCTATTACCACTGAACCTATCTATATCAGACGTGGGATATTCCAGGGTGACTCCCTCTCACCATTGTTATTCTGCTTAGCAATTAACCCTCTTTCACTCATAGTGAATAAGTATGAATTGAAAGGATACAAACTCAAAGATAGTCTCTGGATCAATCATCTATTATACATGGATGATCTTAAGGTTTATGCAAATAATAGAAATAACTTAAAAGTATTATTGGATAGCGTAGAGATATTTACAAGCGACATAGGAATGAGATTTGGACTAGATAAATGCAACATATTACATATAAGTTCAGGTTATAGAAGCAATGCAATAGGAGAAGGTCATATCCTGTTAAATGGAGAAATGTTTAAACAACTTGCAATAGGCGATAGATACAAATACTTAGGAGTACACGAATCAGGAACAATAGAACATAATACCATTAGGGAACAAATAACTAAAGAATATTTCAAAAGAATAAAGAAACTACTTAATACACATCTAAACTCACGATATTTAATAAAAGGTATAAACACGTATGCTATTCCAGTCTTACTTTATTCATTTGGTGTAATAAATTATAAAAATAGTGATCTTAAGAAAATAGATATAAAAACTAGGAAGCTACTGGCAATGAAAAAGGCACAACAGCAGAAAGCAGATGTTGAAAGGTTATACTTACCAGTAACACATGCAGGGAGAGGCCTATTAAATGTAGAGTACATGTATAAAACACAGATAATAAAGTATAGGCAATATTTAATAACAGTTAATGATCATCTTATCAAAGCAATAGTACAACACGATACAAATAGAGATAAATATTAAATTTATATAAGAACTACAATTAGGACAGGGCAACATACATACAGACAAAGAGATTAAAGAAGCAATAATTAAAAAACAAAATTCATTATGGAGGAATAAGCAACTACATGGTCAATTTCCAAAAAAAGTATTAGATCAGGCTAACGTAGATAGAGAGCTCTCATTTAAATGGATCAAAAAACAACAAATATCCGCGAGCATAGAGTCATCAATATTTGCTGTATAGGATCAAGCAGTAATGACGCGACAACACCAACGCGATATTTTGAAAAAACCAGTCAACGGAAAATGTCGTCTTTGCGCCTGCAAAGATGAAACCACGCAGCACATCATCTCAGGCTGTGAAAAATTGGCGGGAACATATTATGTTAAACGGCATAATAACCTCGTACAGTATGTCTACTGGTGTATAGCTAGGAAACCTCGGCGAACGTTCCGCAACCAAATTGCGGATGTTCTTAAAAAAGGCCAGGTTCCGAGCACCCTACACCGACGGTCATGCATGAAGAGATTAATGAATGTAGATGAAGCGAAAGTAGTGTGCCAGGATCGTAGCAAGTGGAAATCTATAGTCTCTGCCTACCCCCATGGGAGACAGGCGTGACAATATGTATGTAATAATATAATAAAGTTGGGTGGCTGCGTTAAGGGCCTGATTCAGAAGGCAGTACTCCTTTATACGGCGCGTATTGTGAGGAGGTTCCTGTCTCTGGGACCCTAACCACCGGTAGCTTGAACCCTGTTCCCCATGCCAGTGGACTCCTATTTTTTTATATTTTTAATATTTTAAATTAATGTAGAAAAATACATGACATACATTTCATATTTAAATATATATATTTACAAACTGATAATAATTACATAAATACAATAATATATAATTTAATACAAATTAATACAAATATAATAATATATAAATAAAATAATATCATTACAAATAATAATGACGCGTACTGAAAATGAATGAAAATGAATGGAAATGAAAATGAAAATGAAAAATGAATACCTATTACGAATATATTAGTTACACCTCTAGCAGCACTTAATGGTAACGTATCTAAAGATGTGTATTCATCTCTTTACCGTAAGGTGGCATTTATTTTCTTTTCCTTTCTTCGCACGTTTTAGTAGGTATGTAACAGTTGTGCTGTTTTTGATAGCCGTGATGTTCGTGTGACACGTCTTTAAAAAAATACATCATTGGGTATAATAGATGAAATCACTGACCTCCGCCGCTGAGATACCTATTTATTTTGTGACTGTTATGAGATTAGTCGGTCGAAGTACTCGAAGTGTCGAACCGTCTTTATTATATACCGAATATACCGTCTATAAAATATACCGAAATATTGTCTATGGCCAAAATAGACGTTTTTTTAAAATTCAATACCACGAATCTAAAGACAAGGAGGAGTAGCATTGCCAGTATTTGGTATTAATTTCCCACTAGAATGGGAAATTAAGTCATGAAAACAGTATAATCGTAAATCACTTTTGCGGGACAAATCATGTCCTGTGGGATCATGGCTACGGCTACATAATAGCTACTTCGTGTAAAATACCGGTAGGTATTGAGTTACATTACTCCAACATAGTTTGGTAAAGGCAGCCTCTACCATTTAAAAGGCTGGGATGAATATGACGATGATTGTTCGTATTGATACTGTACGTCTTATTTTCCTACGAAACAATATCAACATTTGTTGGTTTACAAAATCCAATATTTATATATTTGCTAAGTATAATTATGTTAATATTTTCATAAACTAAATAAAAACACAATATACAATTTTTGTTGAGAACTTGCTGGAAAATATTATTTGCTCCTGTTAACCCCAAACTTAAAAATGACGAATACCGAATTGACTGAAGAAAGCGAATGCCATCCATCCATTTGCCCCACGCGATTTTCTGTTGTGTAAGGTGATTCGAATTTTGAGGTCCGAAACACAAACACTTTAGTGATTATTTAGTTTAAAATGTATAGAAATAAAAGAGACGTGGATAAACATGTGGAGAGTTTGTTATCTAAATTGTCCGCGAAAGAGGTGAGTAAAACAAGACCGTGATTACAATTTCAAGGATTTCATCTACGAGCTCATATTTGTAATAAAAATAAATTATTTTCAGTTTAAATCGCGAGCTTATTCTGTTGCTCGACTATATTTTGACGTGGGGGACTACTCGAATTGCCAGAAATATGTCGAGCAATACCTGTCGCATAAAGACAACAACGCTGCGGCATACAAACTGCTTGGACAAGCGTTACAGAAACTGGGGCTGAAAGAAGAAGCCCTCGAACAATACAAAGCATCTTTAGACATCGATCCAGCACAGACCAGTACAATTTTGGACAGTAAGTTTCTGCATAATGTTGTTTAAAAGAGATGCATGTTATTATCAGATAGATATAAATGCCAGTTAGATAGATATTATAAGTACCTACCAATAGTAGAATAGAATCACGTATACTATCAGAACTCACTATACCAAATGTAACAAGGCAACATAAAATGAACTACTAAGATAAGGTACTCTTATAACAAGTATAAATAACCTATATGACCAGGACAAGGGTCACTAAAGCTTTCATGCTCAGTTATAAAAAAAAAAACTGATTTTTCATACCGAAGTGCAATACGCACTTTGGTATGTATTACTACACGGTCAAAATGTATGAAACAGCAGATTTTTTTAAATAACTGACGAAAAGTATCTACGTTTGGGGGTACAATTGTGTACTGAATTTATGGTAAGTGTTTGTGCATTGATGTCCCTTCCACCCTGTATACACACAATACATCATTTGTTTTGTCTCTCTTTTTCCTTTATATCTATCCTCATTCTATCTCTGTATGCTGGATATTCTGTATTAACTTCACTGCATACTAAAGCGAATTTGTGTAAATTATTAAGCATTAGGCCTATCTCACTTGCTTAAAAACATTTTCTTAAAATCAAAATAATGAGTAACCTATGAAAAATTGTAATGTAACCTAAACACAATGTATCATTCAATTGCCTGGGCTTAAAAAATGAGGAATAAATAAAACAAAATTTAAAGAACATTTAATTGAAAACACATTGTGGAGATCATTCTGGGTGAACATACAGTCATTACAATATTTTATAAAGTACCTATACCTGAAATAGTCTTCCAAAGTGCAAACCCATATTATCATATTATGTGCTTTCCATAAGTGGACATCAAGATTATTTGATTAAATCCTCAATACTGGGTGTATGGGTATCGAAGGATAGATTTAAAGTTTATTTAATAGTAAATAGTCCACTATATTAGACTATATTATTGTTTTTTAGATGGTTTTGACAGATATGGGAAATTTAAAATCTTGTAGTGTTTTTATTTTGTCAGTGTTTGTGTTGTGGTTTTATGTTAGTGTTTGGTAAGTATACACTAAAAACAACTCGCTAAAGTCTCATATTAAGTAAAAGGTGTTCTCTAGCCCTGGCAAATTAAAAGAAACCTGCAGTTGTAGAAACCAAAAGGAGTTTGACGGGTAAGATTGAACAATCTATTGTAATCAAGGAGCAATAAAGGAACCATAGGATGACTAACTAACTGTAGAAACATACAGTGGAAGCACTTTGATCTTAATTATCACACCTATTTTCAAAAATAGTCAACACTATATGCCTACTCTGCCCTTCAGTGCAAATAAGTGCGATTTTATGATGATTTTATATGTAATGTGTTAGTATTATTATTTTATGAATACTTTTTGTTATAGTTTGTGAACTCCTTGCTGATAACGAAGTCACCATTGAACCAGGTCGTGCAAAATACTGGTGTGAAAAAGCAGAGGCCACATTTCCTCGACATCCAGTTACATTTAGACTACGAGAGAAGGTTATTGCTCTATCAAACCCTGATCCTGAAGCACTTATTCAGTTACTTCACTCTGAATTAGCAATTAGACCAAAGGATGCATTGCTTCATGCCCGTTTGTTAAAACATTACCTGAACACCAACCAAGTCAAAAAAGCTTTTGAACATGCCTGTAATATAGAGTTTGGAGGCAAAGCATTCCTTAATAACTATGGTTGGTATGAAATTCTTAATGATCTTCTCAAGCATAACTCACACAACAATCAAGATTGGCTTTATCATTTACTACTTCTTACTGTTAAGGAACGTATTTGTTTGTTGAGCATAACAGAAACACCAAGTGGTTCGTCTAAAAGTTTAATTGAGTCCAATGAACTCCTTCATGACTATGATCAAGCTATTGGAAGTGTGGCTACGTTAGGAGCTGCTCCTGGATTTGGAGAATTCCATAATGGGTTGTTACAACATCATAGAGGCCAAGTAGCATTTCATGCTTCTACATTTTTACTTAAAAAGGCCAAAAAAGATCAAATGAGCTGGCGCGAGGCTACCAGGCTAGCTTCCCCTCTCATGTTAGTTGCCTGGCAAACAGTGCCATTAGATTCTAAAGTGAATTGGCTGAGAAATGCTCCAGAAAAGCAATCCATTGCAGTGAATAGATGGTACTCTGAAGGAACATATAGGTGCTCTCAGGCTGGGCATTACTTACATTCAAACATTCAAGACAAGAATCACTCATTCTTAGACCAGGTTTCCCAAAGCTATTCTGGTACCCACTGGCGAGACAAATTGTATAAAAGTATATTTACCAGTAAAAGTTATTTGGATACAATGAAATCATCTTATCTTGCATCTAATGCTTTTACTCCACCAGTTTTGAGACTTCCACGAAAAGTAGAAGTTGAATCTTATGATGGTGATGCTCAAAGGGAATATGGTAGTTCTCTTCACCATTTTGTTTGGATGTTGTTAAATTACAAAAAATATGCAGATTTCAGGTGTACTCTCTTTGATATGCTTTCTTATAACGCTACAAACTGTGGGGCCGAAACATTGAACAAATTAGATATTCATGCTTTTCTTTATTGTGCAACTCTGACAGCTCAGCAACAACTATGTAGGAAAGATTCTTACATGACAAATGAAAAACCACAAACCCTTCCAGCTAATATTACTAACTTGCTATGTTCCCTTGCCCAAATGAAATGGTGGGATTGTGCTTATAAATTCAGCCAAAATGAACTAGGCACTGAACTGACAGATATACGCGCAACATTGAGTCGTGGCATTGAAGTCGTGCGATGCATTGACCATCATGGTCTCGACCCTGAACTTCTCTGTACTCTTGGACGCATATTCAGTGAAAGAGCTAAGATGTCAACAGATTTAGACGAAAAAGGCCAACTGGAATTAAGAGCTAGTCTGTATTACTCTTCGGCTATACCATTACTAGAAAAACTGAAAAGTAAAATTGTTGTTAAATTCCTTGACAAAAGAATGTTTGATTACACACACAAAGAACTTGGCAACAAAGAAGTAAATACATTACTTGAGGAATGTAAGTTATATGTAGCAGTTAATCATCTCAGTGAGGGTGAATATGATAAAGTTATAGAAATTCTTTCAAATTTAAAGTCACCACAAGCATTATACCACCTCAGTCAAACTTATAAGAAAATTGCTCTGGAAGAAAATAACTTGTCTAGAGATTCTGAAACAAAATCAAAATATGCAGCATTGTTGTCTAAGGCAAAAATGTTTGCTTACAAAGCTTTAGATAGGCTCAGAGATAGTGAATCTAATAAAAACCATCCTTTATACACTGACACTCAAGAACTGATTGAAGACATAGAAACCCATATTAATAAAATAGATTCTGATTTATCAGCCGTCGTTAATGACGGTGAAGGCAAGTATTCCTCAGACGAAAATGTGTCAGGTGTCATTGAACATTTGCCGATCAGAACAAATTCTCATATTTATCGTAATATAAGTTCTACACCAAAAGCTGCTCATCACGCTAATGCCACAAACTACCGAACTGCTATAGACTCTCAACTACTCGATAACACTAGAGTTGATCAACAATTTTTGGAAAGAATAGAACACGAAATAAAAAATTTACAGAAAAGGGATTCAACTATTGGGGACTTTATGGAGCAAACAAAAAATTGGTTTGACGAGAATCGTAAGTTAGGAAATCAGATAATGAGTACTATTCACTCTAATATGGAAAACACCACCGATCAGTTTAAATTGCTCAAAATATCAATAGATCAAGTAAAGGGCCAAATAGACGAATGTAGAAATGAATGTAAAGATGTTGGTGAATTAAAAAAACAAGTGGCCGAGCTCAAAAAAGAAGTGAGCAAGCTAAAAATTGCTTCTTCAGAACAGACTATCGATGATAGTGACATATATAACTTGGATGAAGATTATAGAACAAATGAAAGTACATCATCATTTACTACCCAATTACCATTCGCTCCCTCACAAGTGATACCTTCATTCAATCAACGACTTGTACCACCATTCCCTGTTCCACCCAATCCATATCAGCTTTATAATCAAAGCTTATACAATCTATACAACCAGTATTCCCAATTTGCCCAACCTTCAGTACCTGGGACGCAACCAATTTTTGATCCAACAAGAACTCAAGTAAACTATCCTGGTGTTTATCCTACACCAGATCAAATGTATTTGGATGTAGCTCATCTCGTTCCCCCTAATTTACCTACAGTGCCCCCAGTGCCAGGAGTGTCTACTTTATCGACGGTACCAACAATGGCAAGCGTTCCGACTGTGGCTATGCCACCTCCAGTTACGTCTGTTACCATGTCTAAAACAACTATTTCTGTGGAATCTAAAGATACTCCAAGATCATTGCCTGTTAATGTAGTAATCACATCTTCAGATCCCTTGCCAACATGTACTACAGCTCCAGCACCTATCCTTAGTGTAACAATACCACCAAAACATATTAAAGGCACTCCTCATAATTATCAAATACCTATGCCAACAACAACTGATACAAAAGTGATATCCCCTCCAGTGTTTGTTTTCCCTGCACAAAATAACAAAACCGTAGTTACAAGTTCTAACCTAGCTTCCGAATGGAATCAATCATCAATTTTCAAAACGACTCCCGTTTGCTCGACGTCAACATTTCATTCTTTACTGAATCCTACATTAGCTTTATCTAAAAACAATCGTGATACACTAGATACTTCAAATGTCGATGGACTTTTTATCGGTTCTTCACACAATACCAGCCTCAATAAATCAAGGACATTATCGGAAAAGAGCAATACATCTATAGAAAATTATGACCCTTGCCCAGATTTTAAACCCATTGTACCTTTGCCAGCTGAAGTCAAAGTAACTACTGGCGAAGAAGATGAATTTGTGATATTTAATTCTAGAGCTAAACTCTTCCGATTTGTCGATAAGCAATGGAAAGAGAGAGGCCTTGGAGAAATGAAGTTACTCAAACACAAGATTACAGGGAAAGTTCGAGTTCTTATGAGACGAGAACAAATACATAAAATTTGCGCCAATCATATAATTACCGCAGAAATGGAAATTAAACACATGAAGAATGAAACAAAAGCCTTATTCTGGGTTGCAAATGATTTTGCAGATGAGTCTGTGGTCTTAGAAAAGTTTTGTATCCGTTTTAAAACGGCTGATATAGCCCAAGATTTCTATAATGTCTTTGAAAAAGCAAGAATTGAATCTATCACGAGTAAAACTGCTCCGGATGTACCTAAAGATGAAAGCAGATTTTTTTCAGCTCAAGAAATAAATTCTAGTCAACCAAATACATCCCCTAAAGATGCCACCCTCCAGGATGCGGCTGCTTCTCCAGCTAAGGCTGTTGTTGGTGGGTTTACATTTAGCAGCACACCAACATTTAAATCTGTATCCGATGATACGAATACTGAAAAGCCTAAAGAAGCTGTTACCTGTAAGGTTAATGTATTCAGTGGATTATCTTTTAAAACAAATGCTAGTACTCCTTTCAGCAATTTATTCAGTACAATTCCTTCAACTAATATAAACAATTCTATGAATACTATGAATACTGAAGACACTCAGGAGTCATCCACAAAATTGAATACTTCTGACCGGGTAGAAGAATATGAACCTAATGTGGAATTTAAGCCTGTTATACCTTTACCTGCTTTGGTAGATCAAAAAACAGGCGAAGAAGATGAGATAATACTTTTTGAACATCGCGCTAAGCTTTTGAGATTTGATGCTTCTGCAAAGGAATGGAAAGAACGCGGCCTCGGTAATATCAAATTACTTCTCCATAAAGATAATATCCAAAAAGTGCGACTACTTATGAGACGTGAACAAATAATGAAAGTATGTTGTAATCATGGTATCACTAGAGATATGGCATTCCAAAAAATGCCTAACTTAGACAAAGCTGTAACTTGGTGTGCTAAAGATTTTTCGGAAGGTGAATTGGTAGCAGAGACTTTCTGCTTACGATTTAAAACCATTCAGTTATGTGATGAATTTATTGAAGCTGTTAAATCTGCACAATCTAAAATGAAAGATGAATCAAAGGCAGTAAAGGAAGAAAAAAATGCTGCAAAACAAAATAATCAAACTGGATTTGGTGAAATGTTTAAACCCAAAGCAGGGTCATGGCATTGTGATAGCTGTTACACAAATAATTTGGAAAACTTCTTGAAGTGTGCTTGTTGTGAATCACCAAAACCGAATAGCTCAATTACCAGCACTACTGTAACTGATACAAATACTGTAAAGCCACTCGTTACTGCAGGTTGGGGAGACAGATTCAAACCCCAGCCAGGTAGTTGGGAATGCAAAGATTGTTTGGTCCGGAACGAGCCTAACATTGAATATTGCACTGCCTGTAGCAGTCCCAGAGATCCTACAAAAGCAAAGACTTCAATCAAGCTAACTTCTGACACTGCTCCTAAATTTAATTTCGGTATACCTCCAAAAATTACAAGTAATTATGATACACCAGCTTCGGCAGTTAGTTCCGCAGGAGATACATTTAAATCTAGTGCACTAACTTGGGAAGCTAATAGCAAAACATCTACTTTCGATACTGCCTCTTCTGGGTCACAGTTTCGTTTTGGTATTCCTCCAGCAGCAAATGAACAAAAGCCAACTACAGGAACTACCTCTATCTTTGATGGGACTGGTGCACATAAATTCAGTTTTGGTATACCTTCAAATAACCTTGATACAACATCGAGTCCTATTTTGTTCGGAGATCAAAAAGTTGAAACTCAGAATAATATCTTTGTTACACCAAAGACTACCGCTGATAGTCAGCCAGTTAATTTTAGTTTGAAAGATACTGACAAACAGAGCACTCCCGTGAAACCGGCTCTGCTTCCAACACCACTGCCGGACAGTTCCTCTAATACATCCTTTGGTTTTAAAGAGGGTAGCACATTTGATTTCGTCTTTAAACCTAAACTGCCAACTGTGGGTAAGAGCCCTGTTAAGACACCACATGGCCAAGTCGATGATGATGAGAGTGATGGTAATGAATATGCAGTAGAAGATGAATGCTACCACCCATTTACTCCTGTGGTACCACTGCCTGATAAGGTAAGATTTTTTAATGTTTAGCTGCATCTATATGTTAATTATTTCAAAATGGGTAAAATGGTGATAAAACCCTTTAGCCTGTGTATTGTTAGATCAGTCAATCATTTATGTATGTATTAAATATAAGATTATATTTGTATAGATAAACATACCATCACGCCTGTATTCCCCGAAGGGTTAGGCAGAGGTGTACTTAATGTACACCCACAGTTCGCCGGTATGTTTGGGTCCCATGTAATAGGGGGCGAGCCTATTGCCATTCACCGGGCACAAATCCAGACTCCGAGCTGCTACTGAGAATTTCATAGAAAAACTTAATAACACTTTGCTCGACCTGGGGATCGAACCCAAGACCTCTAGCGTAGCAGTCGCGATTGGGACCACTAGACCAACGAGGCAGTCATTTGTATAGATATATAGATATATATCTATACAAATAACAAAAATGGAAGTGTCTGTTTGTAATATTAAAATAACTTCTTTTTACTAGTTGCATATGCATGTATACACGGTACATATATCAAAATAACATTTTTAAATATTTTTGTCTGTCTGTTTGTTCCGGCTAATCTCTGAAACGGCTGGAAAAAGAGTAACTTAGGCAACTTTTATTTTAGAAATTTATATATTAAATAGAATAGAGAATAGCCGAGAAACCTCGTGAGCGAAGCCGCGATCGGAAAGCGACATGCCTTATTTCCTCGAAGGGGAGAGGAGAACTAATGTACACCCACAGTTTGCTGGGATGCATAGAGACGAGCCTATTTCGATTTAACCAGGCTCAAATCCAAACTTAGCTGCTACTGATAATTTAATAGAAAAAACCTACATAGAGGTTTATGGAGCAGTATGTATTTAAAACCTTTCAAGTTATGTATAGAAAATAATTTATATACCCGACAGACCTTTTATACAAAGAAGCTGCTACGCTCAACGTTCGACAACTATACATCCTAAAAATGGTACTAAAACAACACAAGGCCGTAATCTAAACACCGGAATATCCGCAACGTTTTTAGGTGTGCGACAGTTAGCATAAAAAACACCTTTGCTCAACACATGCAGGAATTCATGCTTAGCCACATAGGTATATAACAAAGTTACAATAATATGTAACATCAAGTCCTGTAGAACAAGCCAAGTCAAAGAGATTGTTCGCCAATGGCTGTTAACCCAATCGTACAGTGGATCTGAATCCTTTGTAAGAGTGATTTCGTAGGTTGCTACTTATATATATCACACACACACACGTGCACGCGCAAACAAATACCATCAAATACCCACGCATGAGTTCTAATAATAATTACAACTCATGCGCACATGCACATACACATACTCATTAAGACAGGCTCGACCTAGTGTAGAGTTCGCAACCAAAAAAGCATAATTTCCTTATGTCATTGTCTTATTTATATGTACCAAATACATAAGAACATACCATCACGCCTTTATTCCCCGAAGGGTTAGGCAGGGAGTCTGGATTTGTGCCCGGTTAATGTCAATAGGCTCGCCCCCTATTACATGGGACCTAAACATACTGGCGAAATGTGGGTGTACATTAGTACACCTCTGCCTAACCCTTCGGGGAATACAGGCGTGAAGGTATGTATGATGGTACTCCATGAACTCCAGCCGCGGCGATTATTATCTGTCTATAAAGTTAATTGCATAGACGTTAAAAAATGTATGTGTTATTTAAATTTTAAGTTATCTTTTATTAAATAACTTAACCCATTTATTAATTTTGGTTCAAGGTTGAAGTTATAACTGGTGAAGAAAATGAAACTGAACTTTATGGGCAATTAGCAAAATTATATAGATTCTTATCAGGAGAATGGAAAGAACGAGGAAAAGGAATCGTAAAAATATTGAAACACAAGGACACCGGCAAATTAAGGTAGGCGACATTATTTAATAAACGATGGAATCTCAATTTTGTTTATATCCTTAGGTAGTCTATAAATAACCAGTAACCTAATGTGGTTGCGCAAAAAGATCGCGTTAACACGTGGTAGTACGGCTTCCAATGTAGTTTATCCAAAACAGAATTTTATACGATTTTATTGGCATAATACCTCACTTTATTAATTTACATCATTTTATTTTTCAGGGTTATTATGCGAAGGGATCAAGTCTTAAAAATATGCATGAATCATGCTCTAACACCTGAAATCACATATAGTGTAAAAGATGAAAAGTCTTGGCTATTTTCAGTCAATGACTTTAGTGAAGGTGAACTAAACTTAGAACATTTCTGTCTGAGGTTTAAGAGCAAAGAAGTTGCATTAGAATTCAAAGATGCAATTGACAATGCATTACAGGGAAAATCTGACCAGGTTAATATGAGTGATCTAATGGTGAACAAAAAAGAAATAGAAGATAGTGACGATGTGGTGTTTGTCAGCGAAATACAAGCTACTAGTGAAGAAAAACAAAAAGCAAAGGAGCTTATGCTGCCTGAGAACTTTTACACTTATAAAATTAAAGAGCCATGTCAAGGTTGTCGAGGTTGCAATGAAAGCAAGGAAACTATAGCATCAATAACTGATCCAAAGTCGTCGACACCGTCAAGCGATGTAAAGGTGCCTACATCAAGTAATGAGCCCAAACCTCCCATGGTTTCAGCTACCTTAAAAGAGTCATTGTCATCAGCTAATATCGTGGGCACTCCTGTGAAAACTACAACTCCTCTATTACAAAGTCCTACAAATTCCATATATGGCACACCTAGTAATTTTGAGAAAACAGTTGATACATCTATATTCCGTACTCCACTGGGGTCTATTGGATCTAATGCAAAAACACCAACAAGCACTCAGAGTAGTTTTGGAACTAATGCAACCAACAAGGAAAATACTTTCATTCAGAAACCTAATATATTCTCAGGATTTGGAGAACAGAATGTACTGTTTGAAACACCCCAAAATAAATCTGCTTCTATATTTGGAAGCGATAATTCTGAAACAACAGTGGGTAAGAAAAATTCTCTATTGGCCCCACCAAAGCTGGGCAGCCTTAATATTTCAAGTGAGAATCAAAATCAATCTAGTTCAAACTTAGGAACAGTACCACCTAAATTTGTATTTAATGACCCCAAGCTGGCCAACATGGGAATGTCTAGTAACAAATCTATATTCGAATTTTCAAATGATAATAAGAAATCAGACAATCAGAATTGTGGAGTGAAATCAATTTTTGGAGGTGAAAACAAATCAGATAACTTATTTACTAGTGTTAATCAAGGAAGTATTTTTGGTCCTGGTGCTTTAGCTAACAACAAGCCAACAACTGGTACAAGTATTTTTGGGTCTTCTAGTAGACCAGTATTTGGAAATACGTTATTTGGAACTTCAGATCAAGCCTCTGACTTCAGTGCAGTTGTCAATTCGGAACATCAAAAAGTTGAGCCAGTGTCGTTGAATAATAGTGGACATAAACCTGAAGTAATAAATGCTGATGAACAACCCAAGAACAAAGAAACCCTTTTCAGTGTTGACAACAATCTCTCGTTTGCTGCATTATCGTCTGGCGGCGGGCCCGGTTTTGAAACTATAACTATTCAAAGTAAGTTTTTAATTGAATCTCCCAATTACTGCATGATGGTTTATTTTGACAACAAGCTAATTAAATTTATTTTTTTTATAGAAAAACCTGATTTCCAATGGGAGGGAACTGGACAGAAACTATTTGTTGCAAAGCCAAACAAGGATTTTGGAGATAAATCGAAGAATGAGAGTGACGAAGCTGGAGGCGCAGGCGCCGAAGATGAATATGACCCACACTATGAACCAATTGTACCATTACCTGACAAGATTGTAGTCACCACAGGAGAAGAAGACGAGGTTGGTAACACCATCACAATAATATTATGTGTATATTAGTATTAGGGGTTAAAGTATGAAATTGCCGATTTGTACAGAAAAATTGAAATTCGTTTTTTTTTAAATTCAACGTATTTATTTAATCAAAATAATTGCCATTATTATCTATACATTGCTGCCATCTAATAGGAAGGTAATTTATACCTTTGCGATAGAACTCTGGTGATCTAGATTCGACAAACTGTGTGAAGGCATTTTGTACTGCCTCCTGGGAAGAAAATTTTTTATCTCATAGAAAATTGTCCAAATCAAGAAAAAAATGGTAGTCCGTTGGAGCAAGTTCTGGCGAATACGGAGGGTGACGAATGGTTTTTAATTGCAGTTCCTGTAGAGTTAAAACGGTTTCTCGTGCTTATGAGGTGTCGCGTTTTCACGGGGCAATAATGGTGAAGATTGATTCATGAGTCAGGGCTGTTTCACTACCAGTTTTGCTATAATTGTTCGGAGTTCGGCACAGTAGACATCTGCCACTATTGCTTGACCAGATCGGAAAAAGCTATAGTGAAATACACCATGTTGAGACCACCAAACAGTTACCATTACCTTTTAATTGGTAAGCTTTGCTTTAGTACACTGTTGTGGCGTTTGACCTGGGGCCTACTTTTGTCATTTCTGATGTAGGCATCTATGACAGTTTATTTAAATGTTGTTTTCCCTGGAAGCACGACAATAAGTGACATCGTGGATAACATTTTACTAATATTTGCTTCCACACGTTGGGGGCCCCTGTAGCCCGGGGGCCCCATATCATTGATACGGCTGATACGGCAGTAGCTACGCCCCTGATATCTGTATCGATTCAACACGCGTTTCTTTTTGCAGATCAGTCAAATAAATGATGAGGCACACATTTTTAATATTTTTTTATTTTATTGATTTGACGCAATTTTTTTTTTCTTTTAAAAAAAAGCTTACTAGCAATGTGGGTCGCACATTACTAGTATTCTTTTTAACTCCTCGTGCTAAGCTAAATGCTTGTGTTACGAGTGGGTTCACGTCAGTAGTGCAATGGGTGGGGTTCGAACCGGCAACCACATGATCGCAAGTCCGATGCCCTAGCCATTAGGCTACCGCCGCTTCTCAAAAATGAGTCAATATTGTTGGTAGGGTAACGATAAACCATGCCGCTAATTCCTGGGTAGTTTGGCTCGGACCGGCTTGCACCATCTCTTTCAATTCATTGTTATTCACCTGTGTGGGCGGTCTGCCACGTGTTTCGTTCTTCAAATCAAAGTTTCCATCACGAAAGCGTTCATTAGCAGTCCCTTCTCCAAACGCAACATTGATATTGCGAGCTGTTTCTGCCGCGTTAGTTCCGCGTCGGAACTAGTATTCAAAAAGCAATACGAGGAATAAATAGCACTCAAGACGAGGGTGTTCTGTTAATTTCTATGATATAAGATTAATAACTACTTAGACAAAATAATTCTAAACAAACTAGTGATATAATAAATATTCTACTTGTATTTTATCTACAATCTTTGATATTATACTTATAGTCTGTCAAGAATTACGGTACATAAAAAAGGTGTGCGCTTCGGTAATGTACACGGCGTCCCTATACATTTCGGCTTTTACTTGTTTTTCCTTTTATATAATGAAGCTAGCTGTGTCTGCGGTTTCTGCTTTTCTACTTTGCTCAGTTCGTATTGGTCATAGCGTGATGTTAAATCTAATCTCATAAATAAGATATTCCTTATACTATCAGCCACCTGCCAAAAAAAGCCCCGTCAAAATTGGTCCAACCGTTTCGGATATTTGCCGGATCATGCAAGCTGACATACAGACGGACGATATTTTTTTTTTATTTATTTCATGCAAAACCTACAGCTAATAAAAAGCTAAATAATAGCAGCTTGGTTTTTGTTATAATTTTTGATGCTTTAACTTTGTTGTTACTTTGACATTGCATCATCGACACACATCCCATCTGGTCAGTCTGGGCGCTGATTGCAGATAAAAATAAGAAAAAAAAACTTTGACATTGCGAATGGACACTTTAATTTTATTTGTTTTTATATTGATAACTATTATGATCCTTTAACTGTCACGCGTATTTTAAAATTTTCAAGTAAGGATACATTGGTTGACATAAATTCTTAGCATTAACTGTAATTGATATAGCAAAATGAAAACGAATGTAGTAAACTGGCTTCAAACAATTACTGATTCTAGAATAATAATAATAATATGTTAAGTAGGTATAGAATAACGCATTACCTACTTCCTACAGTATTATCGCCAATAGCATATCGATCTATATACATACATTTTTAAACTTTAAAACTTTTTTTTTTTCGAAAAAAATATTATAAAGAGAAGAATTCGTTCCGTACAACGACGTCATAAAGATACTGAGAAATAAAGCGAAAGTTTGTGACAGTGGAAAGGCAAGGTGGAAATGAAAAAAAAAAGTATCTTGAATTCTTAAGCTGAATATGTCATGTTAATTAGTCTGATTATTTTCAGGAAAAAATGTTTGGTGAACGTTGCAAGCTGTTCCGTTACGACGAAAAGTCCCGAGAGTGGAAAGAACGCGGTGTTGGTGAAATGAAAGTGTTATACCACCCGCACAGGAAGACATACCGATTGCTACTGCGTCGTGAACAGGTATGTGTATCGAACGTGTTGTAATTGTTAAAATGAAACGCATATATTGCAATCTAACTGAATAATTTACAAACTAGCTACATCAGTGAGTGACGTAAATGTTAAGACATGTTGTTCTGGATCATTTTTTAAATAATTGACTTGAGTCACATAAATAGCTAAAGCTAAAAAAGTCTGAAAAAGGCTAAATCTAATAAAGTAGTAATTTTTAATGTTGTTTACATAGATATGGCAACGTTGTAGAGTAGAGTTAGTTTTGCTCAACCATCATGAAAAGACACAAATGTGCAAAAGACCATATGCAAGACAAGCCATTTGGTACTAAAGGCTAACTTCTTCTTTCCTCTTCTTCTCATATATAAAAATCTATTGCGGTTCGTAAGTCTCGCTAAAACTATAACGGCTAGACCCATTTGGATCATTAAAACATTCCCTGGACTTCCACAAATATCATAAAACCATTGTGATATTTGTGAAAATTCAGGGAATGTTTTAACTGTGACATGAGTGAAGACAGAGTGTCCATGGAGTTTCTTGCAGGATTCTTCTCCATAGGTTCAACTTTTTGGAACCGTGCAACTTGAGTCAATAATGTTTCACAAACACTTGTAAAAGCTTATTTGAAATAAAAACATTAGATTTTTTTTATTATGACATAATATGGAAGGTGAAGGCGCTGCGATCGAATTCGGACAGGACAACGTATGTCGGGTGCGACAAAATAGTTCCCTTCTAGGTAACGTAACACTCATAGTAGGGGTGACAACTGACAATTGCCTGCCTGTCACAGTCGTTTACTTAGAAATTACTTGACGAAAAGTATTAAAGGTTTGTATAGTAGCGGGAAGTAGTTAGGTACCTTAACAGGGCTAGTTTTAATTTGTCTACATTAAAAAGAACACCCTGGCTTTCATTTCAGTTAAGATTTTAATTAAAGTTTATTTTTTCAAATCAATGTATAAATTTGTTGTCACAGTCTGTATCTCTCTATAAACCTGATGCGGCGGTAGCCTAATGGCTAGGGCGTCGGACTTGCGATCATGTGACTTCCGGTTCAAAACTCACCCATTGCCCTACCGAAGCGTGAGCCCACTCGTAACACAAGCATTTAGCTTAGCGCGATGGATTAACGAGGGGCAAGTAAGCTTTGATTAAAAATAAAAGAACCTGGAATAAAGATATAAAGACTTGAAGTTAGCGGAACATTTGCAGAATACAGAATATTGTTTACTTTTCAAGTATATAAAAATAATACTTGGGTTTGAGACTGATTGTGGAAACTCACTCTTGTTTTATTTTATTCAGTTAAACCATATAATATAATTTGTTAAATGAAACATGTCTGCCTAATAGGTACATAAAGCAGTTCTGAATATGTTGCTATACACGGACTTGGAGCTACTACCAATGAAAAATTCTGACAAAGCGTGGACGTGGGCAGGACGCAACTTTGCGGAGAACCCTGCCGGCGAGCAAGAGACCCTAGCCGTGCGCTTTAAGTCCGTAGACTTGGCCACTGCCTTCCATGATAAAGTATTTGAATGTGTTACGGTAAGTGAACATTACATACAATTAATAAAATTACTTATTGCAGGTACAACCCAATAGTGACGCAAACTCAATAATAACAACTTATTACATTATAATATGACGAATTTATTTTACTAATAAAAAATACACCATAATTTATAACTCGTAACCTTTACTATTTAGATACGAATTCCTAAAAAAGACAACTACACAACTTGTAGAAAAAATGGGACAAATTAAATTTGATTAATTAAATAATACTACAAATAATACATACATATAAATGATACATTATGGCAGTGTGTTAGCCAAGTTCACATACATATACCTATAATCATAGACATACATTGTTTCTTCTCTCCCACATTCCTGTGACTGACCGGATCCCTAATTTAATTAATTCACCATCTATGTAAACAAAATTTTGCAATAAACATTGTAGTCAGATATTATTTGATTAAGTTATAGGAAATTATTGAAGTTTTTTTGTAAAATCAACACAGAACAGAATTTCTGTGGTACTTTTAATTTGAATAATAGTTTAAAAAAATAACAGTGCAGAAACTAAATTAAATTTCTATAAAGCGATGAGTGATGTAAAAAATACTTGTTCGTTCCAATATTAGTTTCGTCAAAATGTCATTTTGATAAATTTTACAGAAGTTACAACCAAGTGCTGCGCAAGCCAAAACAGAGGAAAAAGAAGGAGAAAACTGTTTTGATAATGTGTCACCATTGAGGTTACCGAAGCATTTGCATGAAAGTGCACGTGCAGATAATGCTATCACTGCTGAAGTGATCCAACGGACGTCCGTGATCGCACCGAGACAAGAGGTAGGAGCTGAGACCAACAATGGCGATGATACAGCCGCGTCGGTAACGGAGGTGTTTAAACAAGTTCACTTCCAGGAATCTGAGGAAGACCATGATGATGAAGAGGAGGATTATGATTACGATGAATATTACAACGAGGTCAGTTTTGTTTCTTTATTTAAGTGTTTATAAGGATTAAATAATATTTAACTAAAAAGCATAAATTGAAAGGAATACTTCAACTTAAGATCAAGGCAGCAATTTGGTTGCTCCCGCAATTATAACGAATGATAAAATTTCAAAATTATTAAGCCGCTAAAACAAAAATATCGTTTCTTCTTTCTTTTTTCGTGAATTCCAAGTATTTTATTTTTATTTATGATTAAATTTTCTGAGGAAAAATTTAACTGCATTTTCTTTGAAACCTCTATTATTAATGTTTAGGAAGAAGAAGAATCTGCCGCATTCTACTCTTGTGAAGGCGAGGTGATAGTGCGTCAGGACAATAGTGAGACCACCTGCTCGAACGCACATATACAAGTGCTGTTTGACCAGGAGTACTGCTCGCCCAGGGTCCTCGTCACCGACGCTGCCAATGGAGAAATACTTGTAGATATGCTCATATATACAGACACCGAGTTCCAGGTATAGTACATATAATATTATCTTGTAATAAGCCATTTTATATATATTAAGTATCACAGAATTCTATTATGGTCTAAAACATTGAGACTAGGGTACTTAGTTGTATTTTTTATCACGTTACAATTTTCAGAAAAATAATATACATGATATTATTCTTCTGAAAATTATAATCCCTAATTAGTTTGAGAAATATTTGTATTTACTTAATTTGACAATATGAATGGATTCCTGGATGAGCGATTCCGATATAAATTTGATATATAATCAGAGATTTTTTTATTCTTTTATTGTTATTTATTACTACAATCAGATAATCAGAGATGACTTTATATTTAATAGACATACTTATTACGGTGTTGGTTATTGGAACACAGATTTATACAATACATTACACACTTGTGATTTGTATGTACGAGAAATTATATTATTTTATTGGTATGTAGAGAATATAGGAAACCATTTTGTTTGTCATTGTTTTGGTGGATTTAAACACCGATGAAATAATATATTTTTTGTGTTTCAGATGAGCGGCAACTCGTGTACGTGGTCGGGCAAGGACTATATCAGTAACGACCCTGTGGACAAGACGGTCACCGTTAACTTTTATGACAGCGAGACAGCCATGATGTTCTACGATAGTTGTGAGGTATGTAATTAACATTTTGCGTGAAAAGCTTTTCTGCCTTCATAACCTCGGCTGGTATACTATAAGCCAGATATGAGTTAAGGGATATTAATCAATGAATGATTGTTATAGTCGATGTGTATTGTTTCAGACTAGTAAAGCGACCACATACTCTTCTGCAGATCCAGAGTCATAGACATTATAGCCTAAATAAGTATTGTAACTGCAACTGTAGATTTACATCCGTATTTGGATTAGTTAGTAAGTGTGTAGACCGGATTTTACAATATCTTTTAATACTTCAAAGTCTAGGCGACTAAAAATGAACCCTTTTTTGTTTGTTGAGAATCCAATTTTGTTAATTGTTTGTTTTTATCATTATTCTTTAGATCTCATTAAACCTAAAAGTGTTTATATAATTCCTTATCAGTATGGATTATTCAGTTAAAATAATATAAAATGACCGTAATTTAATGTAAACATCAATGCTTATAATAAAATGGTACCTACTACATAATGCTTTCTTGATTGTATAGAACTTTTGGCACAATGAGTAACAGAAGAGTGATTTCCGTTGATTGCACTACATTTCAATTAGATAGTTTGTGTCTCAATCAGATTGTTCTATCACAAGCCAGCTGAGTTATATAATTAAGTGCTTAAGAAAGGGATCTAACCAACACTTGTTAACATTTTTAATGTAAATGTTTAATGTGTCAATGTTTCTAAATAATATGTAATGATAAAAATGTTACAATTTTTCCTCATTGGTTAGGTCTTTTATAATTATGTCAGTATGGAGCTACGACTGATGAGCGAATGCAAAATGAATATTGTCACTCGTAGCATCATCTCTCATCATCATCATGTAATCTCTCTCTCGCTCTTCTCGTAGCGTCATATTAAGAGGGCTTCATTCACGTAGTTCTCACATCTAAGAATAGATATCGATCGCATGTATACATTTTTAATAGAAAATTTGGAAGAAAATATTATCCAGTGGAAGTCGGCGGTATTGAAGATGTCCTAATTTCATCAATTAAGATTATTAATTTATAAAAGTGCTATTTATAAATGAGAAAAGGATTATTGTTGTTACATTGATTTTATAATTTAACTTATTCATTATATTCATACTTAATACTGATACCTTTAAGGTATCAACATTTCATATAATTATTATTTCCTTTTCTCATTTAAACTGTGAGCTAATTATGAAAATGTTATGATCGGAGGAATCGAGTGTAATAAATGAAAAGTGATCCAATATACTAGTTTTTCTATTATTGTGCCAAATCGGTAGAATGGGAGAGGCTTACGGCCACGGCCAGCAGCAGCAGACTGACCGGGTCATACGCCACTTGTTACAGGCTTGATAATTCGTGAGTTGCAACTTGAGTAACTCCTTTTCTGCTAAAACTGTCATGGTAACAAAGTAAAAGCAAACCGAAATCAAAACGATTGACTTTATCTGGAAGGTCTTATTTTCCAGCTTTACAAAACCAAACTGAAATTATTAATTTGTAAGGAATAAAATGTAGTTCTTCTATCTTTCAGTTTCATTAGCGACACAGGACGCCTACTTAAATGGATGAAAAGGCTGCTGTTAATCTATTCCAATTCTTTTTTAAAACCTAGATACTTACTTTTAGCGACTTTTTCATTATTATTACAGCAGTTAATATATATCTAATATTATCTATTTTAAATTAGCCAGAAAACGTTGTGTAGTTGTTAAGTATGTTGGCCATTGCAGTTTTGTCGCTGCCACACTCGAACGCGGAAGTAAAGCTAATGTTCAGTATAATGAACATTGAAACTATGAAACAGATTAGCAACAATAACTCTGAATTCGATAATGTTGATAAGATAAAACTGTGCTATCTACTACACTATGACAACCGCAAGCTTCGACTTCTACGGCAACTACAGAGCATCCGTGCACTTTCAACATGCCGTACATTCAAAGAGTTAGTTATTAGGCCTAAAGAGATAGCTAATGACCTCTTCTATCGGCACGTTCGATTTGGCAAACGATGTACCAAACACCCTGTGTAATATACAAAGACATTTAATACACTAGTACTTACTACTACTATTAAATCTCTTTGGTACCTAATATAAGTATAGATTAGGTACTTAAAATTAAAATGACCATAATTGGATATATAGGTTGGGTACAGTATGAACATGTAATCGAAGTTTAGTTTTGAAATAAGTATTTTATGCACAGAGGCAATCTGAAGGCAGGCAGGCTGAAGTTCAAGTTACTAGGATCCATAGACAGTCACGATTTGGATTTTTGTTTCAATATCTGAAAATTAAATAACTTTTTGTATATAAACAGTTATTTATTGTTCCTAGCTCGCTATTGAGACGACGATATTACTTATTATGATTATTGAACATACCATCACGCCTGTATTCCCCGAAGGGTTACGCAGACGTGTACTAATGTACACCCACATTTCGCCGATATGTCCCATGTAATAGGGGGCGAGCCTATTGCCATTAACCGGGCACAAATCCAGACTCCGAGCTGCTACTGAGAATTTCATAGAAAAACCCAATAACCCTGCTCGACCTGGGAATCGAACCCAGGACCTCTAGCGTAGCCGTCGCGCTTAGGACCACTAGACTAATGAGGCAGTCACGATGATACACTAATAATTTATGAAGATTTAATTCAACTAATTTGACCGCTATAACACACTCTAGATAGGTACTTACACGGCAATCGAAATTGCGACATCAACAATAACTTATTCACGATTGAGTAATAAAGCTTTTGGTTTAAAATTAAAAATCGCAACGTTAAAATAAATAAAACCACTGTCTAATAATGATTTTTTCAACACGTACCTACGCAATAAACACTATTCGTACAACAGTTTTCATCAAAAAACTAGCGTTTATCTTTCCTGAGTACATTTTCTGAGTGTCTCCGCTAGAGAGTATGCTCCCCAGCGGAGCCACAATGAATGTCTATTTTCTCATTACCTATTGTACGTACAGCAATAAACGGTATACGTACATTAACAATAACTTATTCACAAAAGTAGACTTGAGAATTATTACTTATGTAGGTGTAATGTAGGGTGTAATGTAGGTACTTACTGTCCTTTTTATCAAGGAGATGATGGCTATAAAATTAATTAAAAATATGATTGTGACAGAAAAAGTAATTGTCATCCACCCGTTCCTGTCGTCGGGCTATTGTGAAGCCTGAGCCTTGTTCTGTGAGCCTGAGGAAGAAGCTTAGTATCTTTGAAAATCGTTGATATATTTTTGTCAATTATTATTATCAGTATCTATTACCTATTTACATTATTTTATTTCAGTTGATCGTATTCTTAGTATCATTTACTTCATAACATTACCTAAAACATGGAGAAATGGTATGAACTTTTTCATATTTTTTCATCAATTAGCTAACACCAGCAGTTTTAAACTGGACCGAAATGTGTTCTCAGGTTGGGACTATTATTCTTCATAATAATAAAGGTATCAAAGGCTACATCGGCGTATGATGAAGTTGAAAACAATTCTAATTCTGAAGAAAGGCCCCAAGTAGAAGTCCGAGCCGTGTTTATCAACTGTGAACCAGAGGTAAGGTGATCTTATTTTTTAGGACATTGATATTATAATTGGCTTTTAAAAAGATCAGGGGGCCTACCATAAACTTTTAAAATATTTGCCAAGTACAGGACAGGCCAACTTTGCAGGTCAACCTGACAGGTTTTCTATTTGTACCATGAACAATTCAAACTGCCCTGCAATGCATCAACTTCAGACCTGCTACACTAAAGCTGTCCGGTTCGCTTAAATATAAATAATCGTTCTGAAATACGCTTTCGCATTATTATCGGTTTTACGGTTTTAAGGAAGTTAGGATAATTATTTCAAAATACTGTTTTTATGAGAGTGATACTTCTACAGACACTAAGTTTTGCAAAACATTTTTAGTTATCATGATTTAAATGTTAAAGACCCTTGTCAATACTTAAAACACTTAGCATACAAGCAACTAAAATAAGGGCTGTTTTCGAACGAAGCTTTAAGTACATACGAATCAAATAATTTCTTATGCACAATTTACGTGATCATAATAACTTCTTGAGTGGTGTGGTATGGTGGATTTTTTTAAAAATTTTTGGAACACTCATAAGAAGTTAGTTTCGTCATAGTAGAGTGGTAAAGGAAATATCAAATTAAGTTATCATGATTTAAAAAAGAGATTCATATGAACAATTGGAAACGTTGTGTGAATTTTAAATAATCACAAAAACATTGCAATGGGCTACAACGTGCTCGGTCAATGTTTCGAAGATGTGTGATGCGGACGGAGGTGGTGGAAAATTGGAATTCCATTTTTGCTGTTGGTGGTGCTATCAAATATTATAAAGGCTGGGCAGACAACAATTAATTAAAAATAAATAATGTGTTCTTTATTTTCTGGTAAGTATATCTACCAACTCTATTTTTTGGATTTTAGTGATGAGTTTATCACTGATATTATCACGGAAGAGATAAACTCTTCCGTGGATATTATCGATATCTTACTCAAGAAATCAAGTAAGTAATTCATCTTCATCACACATCGACAATGAACGGAAAATATAATACTTTCATTCTGTCTAAAATTTTTAATAATGCCACAATAGTATGTTATGCACTAAGTCATTTTTACTTTAGGTTATTCTTACAAATTAAAGAAAACAGGTCAATAAAAGCTACTTTTATACGGCTGCTAAATATGACTGCAGGGCAGTTCAATTTCAAGTGTTCTAATGTCAAAAATTAGTTGATGGTAAAGCTCTTTGCAGGTCAGCCCGCTGAAATGTTGTCACGTGACCGCTCGCCGGCTTAAGTCACGTGACCGCTGGCTGGCCGGTTATTTGATGTGCTCATGGTACTAAATAACACGACAGTTCACTTTCCGTCTAAAATTGACCTGCTATAAGAGTTTATGGTAGGCCCCCAGGTGCGTAGTACCTACCCGCAACCAGCGCGTGTGTAGGTATAGGAAGATGTATGAATGTGGATGAAGCAAAAGAAGTAAGTGATTACCTATAGGTACAAGAATCGTAACAAATGGCGTTCTGTAGTTTCTGCATACCTCTGGGAAAAAGGCGTGAGTGCATAATGATGTATGATTATAGTTTTCATTTACTTACAATCTTACCATATTCATATTTGCGTACCTACAATAGCTCCTCCTAAATTTAGCTCTAAACCTTTTTAGGATGCAAGCATCGCCCCGGACAGCGACTCCACACGGTTCGAACGAGAAGAACTCTTCAAGCATAGTGTACTTCGCGACTGCAACAAAAAACTAGCCCTCACTGTCAAAATAACGAGTGAACCCGATGTAGGTACCCAATTAGCACGATTACCTACGGGATTGCAGAACATGGCCGCCCGATTGAGACACCATTGTTAGTTACAACCATGGAGGAGAGAAAAAACTATTCTCCATGGTTACAACTAACAATGGTGTTTCAGTATTAGTATATTGGAACTGTGAAGGTTATAGCTCAATATTTTATCTAGTCATCTACCCTACTCAGTGTATTTTATTGATAAGTAGCTATTTTCCATGTTATTTGCGTCACTACTAGGAATGCCTATAACCTTCGCGCAAGTGCAAACAATGAGTTATTGCAATCGGATGAATATATTATCTACTACGAACAACCTATTGTTTTTTAACATGAACATAACTATATAGGTGTACCTAATATAAGAAATTATGATATCTGTCAACACCTGTAGCACAATTTCAAGCATTTCGAAAGTAACTCTTGAAAAAGTGCTGATGAATTCTGATATAGGTATCGATATCCCTCACTGGTCACCGTTAGCTATCTGAAATATATATGTACCTAGGTACCTACTTATTATATTCTTCCTAATGACAGAGCTCAGGAGATGAATACCTACCTATCGAGCACGTATTCGAGGGAACGAACAAGAAGCGCATCCGTCTTCTCGACCCTTATATACTGCGCTTGCGCAGAGAATCTCCTCTCCAAGCTTACAAGCTACGCAGAGTTGATGTATGGTACCTCAAATTAAATTAATTGCCATGTTCATGACAGTTGACTTCACATTTTGTAGTTTCCATGATTTCATACTTTCAGACTATTAGCGGCATATTGGTGGACGCAGAAGGTCGAACTTTTACCGGTAAACATTTAAGAGTGAGTACTTGTTCGGTTTGTTAGGATATAATTAAAGTTTTCAAATAATTCATAATTCTTAAAGCACTGTAAATTTTTTAGAGTCGCGTTGAGCGTGAAATATCTGGAAAAGATACTTGGACACTAGGTCATGAGGTTCCCCATAAACAAAGCTCCCTAGCAGTGACTCCTCTAAAGACCATTGAACCTACTTCATTATCTGTTACGGAAACTGCTATACACCAGTCAAGAAGCTGTGGTAAGTAAGCATCTGTTAGTATATGGGTAGATAACACACTATTTATACTTACTGTAGCATTTCAAATATCATTTATTATTTTAATACATTATTAAACAATTAAGTATAACAATTGTTTAAATATAGGTAGCTAAGTAACTACATCCCTACTTACGAGCAGATCTGTACTCTTGCCATAGAATTTAAAAGGTTCCCCATAAGTACGCACGGCTACACATCAAGCTATACGAAACCAGTATAGGCTGTTCTTGAAATTTACGGAAAACTTACAATGGGAGGTCAGTCTCAACGAGATTTGTATAGATTGATGTGTAGCCGTGTGTACTGAACTTCACATCACTGCCAGTTTGTCTTTTTGCCTTCCGCAAGTCGTCACTTCTTTATTACCATTACGTATCCTATGTGTCTTCAAAATATTCCGTTTTTATTTTATTTTCAATAATGAAATGACTTCCGTATCGGTCTGCTTCTGCGTTCTGAGATTGAGATGATAAGTTCTCCTCTGCGTCAATGATCACAGCAAATATTTTTTTCTTTACTTGTGTTTGCATCCAGGGAGGCATATCTCTGGTACTTTTTAAGATACAGTTGAAGAATGATTCCAGTGCATCTGCCTCTTTTTCTTGGCGTGGTTTGGTCGCTGATTCCTCGTCGTGATCGAGGCACCGCCGTTTATGCGGCTGAATATCTGATTTCGCAGACTCAAGAGCATTCGTTGTAGTAACATCGTGATCACTATTTTTTGAACGAATAAAAACTGGTGGCTCCATTTCTATATTTTCTGTAATGCGATATTTCATGTGTGGCTCCAGAAATTGCATAGCTTTTGCATATTTCCAAGTGGTTACTTGAGCCGGTAACAATTTGTTCTGTCCTAACTTAGCTCTCTTTAAAGCTTCACGATGGTTGTCGCGAAGTTTCCTCCATTCAGTTCGCGCCGTTTTAACTATAAATGAAAATAATACTTTGTTAGGTAGGTACCCATTTACATTATAAACGTCTGCTACCTAATGCTCTAGCGCAGGTGCACCCTGTGCAAACGATATTTTCCAATCCCTATTGTAATTAATGTTATCTGTAATCATTATATTGTGGGTGTGATTATAAATAAATAAACTAGACTAAAAACTAGTAAGCACAAAATTAGGGTCAAGATACCTATAAGTACCTAAGCTATTTTAGTGAAGGAAAAATACGACCGCGGGCAGGATTCGAACCTGCGTCTTCTGGTTAAGTACACCAGACGCTATGACCGCTAAGCCACTGCGACTCCCACTCGCCATGTCGAAATTTGCCTTCACATTTATAATTTACGTCGTCTCAAAGACGTATTTTTCCTTCACTAAAATAGCTTAATAATCTTTGCATGGAAAATGCCTAAAAAATATAAAAAGATACCTATAAGTAGATAGATAGTTATAAGTAGGTATGTACTTTTTGTGATAGAAATAAAATTTATTTAATAGTACGAGCAAGTACCAAGTTTATTTATAATCTAAATTCGTACCTAACTATATGTACGGTGGCCAGCACATCAAGTTACCACAAAATGACAAATTTTCTCAGTTGATTTTGAACTTTATCTTCAACAATTTAAGGTTTAAAATCATTTGGAGAAATTTGACAGTGTATACCTTGACCTGCTGGCGACTGTACTTAGATACCTATGTATCATCATGTCGATATTTCAAAGAATTTACTAGCTGTCTGTCTCGCTCACTCATCTTTTGAATTAAATAAATCATCAACTTAAGATACCCCTCACATTAAAACTGTTTTTTTAGACATTCCAAAAAACATCAATCAAGTAAGTAGGTAACCACTTGTCACGAACAAGAGTATGAAATAAATCTTTGAATCTTTTTTAAGACGTTCGTGGCGTTCAAAACAAGAGGATTGATGCGAAACATTTTACTTAATCATAGGAACTTACTGTTTGGTATAGAACTGTTGTTAATTTCCTTGATAACGCTCTGCCAGGCTTGTCCTCTTGCATGCACTTCCGGATAGTCGGGATGCTGCGGGTTCCACAAACAAGGATGTGCTCTTACTGTTTCTATAAACTTCTCCATTCCAACCGCCTTCGCGCAATATTTATCACCGTTTAATATTGTCGACGCTATGAGACTAACTACGACGTGCCGGCGTACTGACTGACTCTGCAAGTCGTGCGGAGCCCTCTCTTTACAATCAAACCGGTTTTCGTGTTGAACGCCGGCCAACAGTATTATAAAACCGGTAAGAACGCTTTCACAGTGACGCATGACGCGACGATACATTACAACAGCATATTGCATTACTTACCATCTTATTTGTATCAACATTTATTTCGTTAAAAAATAAGTAGGCTTATCTACTAGGTAGTTAGCTGTATCTCTTTAAAAAACGTAGTATTCGCATAATGTTATTACCAGGAATAAAAATAAATGTATAGTTCCTGCAACCAGGCTTCAGAAGATAAGTAACTCATTCAAATGCCAATTTAAGTACGCTTGTACAATAAAATTCTAAGCAACATTCAAAACCTAAGCCTATCAACAAATTTAAATCAATTGTTAAGCAGAAACTGTGTTCTAAAGGTTTCTATAGGGGGCTGTCCATGTCCATGTCCTGTAATCACGTGAGGATCGAAAGGGGAGGGGAGGGACCATGAAATATCACGAGGGGGTAGGGGGTGTTTAGTAATATATTACCTGTATTTATTTTTTCGGCATGCGCGCCGCAAATTTTTCAAAAAATTAAGATTTTTGTCTTTTTGGGGTTAAAAATGTCAAAAAAAAAACATCACGTGATTAATGGACGGCCCCTAGTGTGAAAGATTATATGGACAACATGCATGACAAATGCTTGGGATTGAACTGTCCTAAAGACTTAGACCAGTGCCGATACCTTAGAAAATGGTAAAAAGTATAAAAAAATTATAGTAGGATGAAACCCATTGCAAAAGGAAGAGAATATTACAAAAATTAAAGGAAAAATAAATTAATTTATTTAAAAAAACTGATATACTGAATTTTCGATTGAAAATTAGGCAGATTTTTTGATATTAAGGCAAAATAAGGTAAACAAAATAAATATTTTTAATAAAAAAAATGACTGTGTGTTTGGATCATAAGAATGTAAGTTTTCACCAAATTTCGTGATAAAATATTTTTTTTGTTAAAGATAAAAATAAAAAACCAAAATCTTGGTTATTTGAATTTTTCACATAAATTTTGAGGGTATGTGAGAAAAGTGTAAATACAGAATCAGAATCATTTATTTGTAAAGTTCAGCGCTGTGCAATGCTTGTTGGTATTGTTTAATTTTGTATGTGTTAGTGTCGTCATTACAGTTTTAGTTTTGTTTGTGAACAACATTCGGAACAGCGCTTGTGGGCACATTTCCCCCCGCAAAAAAATGGCAGAACTATTTGGTTGGTAATAAATCGCTAAGGCTACTCCCTGTTGCTCGAAGGTTATCTACGAACAATTTGCAAAATAATAACGGACTCCCCCTGCCCTCAAATGGATAGCGGGTAGCGGTGTTTCTTGTAATTTTAATAGAGGTCAGTAGAAAAAAATCGAAAAAGGGGACGCTTAAAATAAAAAAATCGATGAATAATCGATTTTTTTTAAATAAGTAATAATTGCTCATAAAAAATCGTTTTTTATGAAATAATAATCGTTTTTTTTTATAATCGATTATTTTTTAACATCCCTAATTCTAACGCACATACAATGTTCTGGATCAAAGTATCATGCTTTGTTACGCCATAATGGCAAATAGACGAACTAAAATGAAAATAACTAGTTCAATTTGACTGTAATAATTCCATTCACCACTAGATAGATTTACAAATAAAGGGCGGGTTTTCTATCGTGGGGTGGAGCCATCGCCGTACCTCGTCCCCCTGTCACCCGCATTTAGGCGACGCTGCTTTTTAAAGAAATTTTGCCTTGCGGCATCTCCGCTTTTTTCCCTCCTCCGTGGTTATGGTATTTTTTTGTAATTTATTATTGACATTATATCTTTATACAATTGACATATACCCAATTTATTAGATAAGGACATATTCTCTTTATACAATTTATTTGATTTTATTTTTATACAAATTCAAATTATTGTGAACAGTTTTGGCCAATGCAGATACTAGTGATCTCGGTAATCAGTTCAACATGTTTCTGTTACATGATATACACCTGGCTGCAATGTTGTATTCGTGAACGGGTGCTGCTTTTTGTGACTGGTCGACTTGCTGGCCATGGTGTCTTAAATATTATTTTATTTTTCATAATCTTTTTTTTACTTTCGCTCGCGAGTGAACTGAGTTGCCTTGTAGGTCCTAGTTATCTTGCATAGTTTATCATCTATACTAATGTTAATTGTAACATTGTCTTTGGATATGCTTTTGCTTTAATTTCAAATGTGTATATTTAATGTTATATAAAAAAATATATAAAAATGTAAATGTGAGTACTAAGTAAGTTAGCTCGTAACTATAATATTAAGATTTATAATACAAGTTTTCTGACAGCTTTGAGTGTTTCACTAATGTCTTGCTGATCTGGTATCGTCACGCGACGGATCGTTGAGCTCCCTAAAAAATGGTTGAGCTACACGAGGACTGATGTATGCGTGCCGTCAGTTAGGACAGGTCAACTCAAAGCTGTTATGGCTCTTTCTTCAAAAGGCCTGAGGGCTTAGACAAGTGGCATGAACGCTAATCCAATAGAATAGAACAGAATTCTCAATGTATGGGAGTGACACTAGCTTACGACATTAATTGACATGTCATTTCGTAAGCTAATGTCACTCCCATACATTGAGAATTCTATTCTATTCTATTGGATTAGACTGCCTCGTTGGTCTAGTGGTCCCAATCGCGACTGCTACGCTAGAGGTCTTGGGTTTGATCCCCAGGTCGAGCAAAGTGTTGTTGAGTTTTCTATGAAAGTCTCAGTAGCAGCTCGGAGTCTGGATTTGTGCCCGGTGAATGGCAATAGGCTCGCCCCCTATTACATGGGACCCAAACATACCGGCGAACTGTGGGTGTACATTAAGTACACCTCTGCCTAACCCTTCGGGGAATACAGGCGTGATGGTATGTTAAATACCTAAATATCGATTATCATTTTCCAATTTTAATTATTCATCTATATTCAATAATTAAGTAAACGAAACTACTTATAACACGTTCAAAACTATAATTACATTACTATAATTGAATGCGATCTAACCGAATTTGATTCAATAAACAATTTTATCTACTACTGTTATGTGGATTACGTTTATCTTTATAATTGTAATTATTTATTATTTTATATTTGAATAAATGTTTAATTGTTTTTAATTTATAGCGTAGGTATTCCTTCCTGGGGAACCAATCAATAAATAATTAAACGGTTTTTCTTTTCAGCCAATAAACCTATTAATGAAATTCTGTGTACAAATACTTTTAACACAACATTGAGAAAACGCAGCCAACGCAGTGTACATAATATAGTCGTCCAAGAAGGTACTGATGACAATAAGCAATGGAATGCAAAAGAAAACTATTACCGATTATCGGACACGGAAGGGGAATCTGTTATTCATGGGGACATGTACGAAGATAGATCGATTAATGATGATATACATCGAAGATCGGCCAACGCTAATCATAAGAAAGAAAACGCGCGATTATCTATAACTAATTCACAATCAAATAATAATGAAAGAAGTCGTCAGAAGAAAATGTTTCGCTCTAAGATGAGAATTTCTAATGACAATGTATCTAAACCAGGAAAGAACAAATTAAAAATAAACTCACCTTCGATTAGAACAAAAGAAATTAGAGATCGTAGCACAGTAACAGCAGACGAAAGAAGTAATGATTACCACATTATTAATGCAGAAGAAAGCGAGAGAGATTACGCTGTGTATGAAATTGGTAACCCAGAGCTGTGGTATGCTGTTCACGTACAGTTGTTTGAAAAATTGAGTACTCCCGACGGAAAAACAGTTTGGAATGACTTAACTAAAGGCGAACAAGCTAGGTACCGTTGCACTTGAATATGTTTATGTTAATTACTTAATAAACAAACGACACTAACGACACCAAACTAATTATTGTTTGTTGATGAGATGAACTGTTGATGAGGAAAACCTATTTTACGTTCATCATCGACCTGCTGACTCTCCCGCTATTGCGCAGGTCCATTAAATACTAACTTTAAATAAACGTTCCAGTGTCAGTTCAATGTCACCCGAGTGGACGGGCCAGGACTTGAACGTTCGATATCGTCCTGCTGAGTGGATTCCCAGGGAAGAGTTCTCTTTGCCTTCGACTAGTTTGTGCCTTCTTGCGCCCATAAAGGGTGCGGACAGCACCTCTTTTATTAATAACTCATTTTTTAATGGTAAGTTAGTTGTTATCTTTGCTTCGTGTTTGTTCGATCGCTGACCGGTAAAGCGGTAGAGACTAGTAAGTAGATTCTGTAGGTATATAAGTGTAGTACCTACTCGAGTATCTTAGTTATTGTGGTATGAGTACTTATATGATGTGCGCCTCTATAACGAAATAACCTAAGTCTAATGTTCTACAGACACTATAGATTACCTCATCCAGGTTAGATCGATAAAAGAATAAATATTTATAATTAGATAAGTACACTTCATTCTTAAAGGTATATCTGAAGATGGAGGATATATCGTTGTTCCCGAAGAGGATGTCATGGGTTTAAAAGATGAAGACAGTAATGTCAGCAAGCGTAACGAAAATAATACTGACTCTGAATATAATCTGAATTCCGGTGAACAAAACGAACTGGTAAATTTAAATAATGCTTGCAGAAATATACCTACTAACTCAAAAGAGGCTAAGAATAAAGAATTCTTTAAGCTTATAGAATTCACCTCAATTGGACGAAGTAACAAGATCAAGGTTCAAGCTTATGTCCTTCTCCATGGTCTATCAAAGTCGTCTTAGCAATTTAGTCGTGAAAACTTAACAAACAGATACAGTTTCTTTCACATTTCCGATATTTGTTGGCTTGCAGGGTCGCCGCAGAGTCGTGGTCCGTACTTCCAGAGCATTACTGGGCGGGACTGAAGATAAAGTGAATATTGCCTTTCAAGGTTCAGATAAATATTTAACACTACCACATCGGCGCCCACACCATGCACAAATTGATTTAGAAGCCCGGGCTGATGAAAATGAGCTCGTTCGTGTTGGGTACCTACATAAAACATTTAGTTCAATGTAGCGTTGTCAGGTTAACTCCATAGTCTATATTGATAAACGGTAACAAGCACTTGAAACATCGCAACAAGACGTTAATGAAGATCGGTCCTGTTACTTACCACGCTTTTAGTAGCTTCACTGTAACGTAACCTTTTAGGGGATAAAGACCACAATAGTAGTAGAATGCTGTTTATAGACCGGACAATGTTCTGGGCTGGAAGTCAATTTTAACATTGCTACTTCTAATAGTCGTGTCGAAATTAAACTTTGTAAGTAGATATAGTATCATGGAGCTGATCCGGTTATCGAACTCCGAGGTGGATGGTGAGCTCCTCAGTGGCTCCTAGTAAAGCGCTCGAGTTTGGTGTTATATTGTTGATTTGAAGAGTCCAATAGATTGGGTATGGTAACGATGGTCTGGTAATGTAGCCAGATGGTGGATAGTGGAACTCTTCAGTAACTACTAAAAAACGGCTCGAGTTTGAGTTTGTTTAACTGGTTTTTCTGTTGTTGAGTTGTTTGAAACATCCCACCCAAGCCAAGGCGAGAAACCCGGCGAGGGCTGAATGATATGAGGGTAGTTAAAAATTTCATATCGCAAACGTCACCTCAGGGCGCCGGGCGAAACTGTTGAAGTTGTTAGGTAGGTAGTTAGTTTTAACATAAGTAAATTAAAGTTATTGTATATGATTAAAAAGATACCTAACCAAAATGTTCCTATTTATCTTACCTTTGCAGTGCATCTGGACGAATAGCAATTGCCGTGGCAGATAGCACGCGAAGAACGCGTACAATACTTACGTTACAGGTTGGAAACACGGGCTTAGCTGCTGCACGCTTCAGGTATATTTTATCAATACGGTGAATACTTTTTTATCAGTCTAGGATAGGGACTGAGGCAGCGCAAAGACTGCAACACAGCGTCTCAATATATGAGTTCCATTCTCTAGTCCGGTTCATCGCATCGCATATCTAATGGCTTAAACTAAAAAATAATCTTACTAATACTACTAATTTGTGATTACAAACTATTTGTATAGCCTCATTAAAAGCTAGTCAATTGGTCGATTTAAAAGCCGAACTGCCTCATTGGTCCAGAGATCGTAAGCGACTGTTACAGCATAGTGTTGGTGTGCCTAGATCGACAGACTCGTAAACCCGTTAGAAGCGGCGGCGGCTAGGGCGTCGGAGTAACGATCACGTGGTTGCCGGTTCTAAACCTTCCCATTGCACTACCGTCGTGAACACACTCGTAACACAAGCATTTACAATCAACTGCAGAGTAAAATACGTCTGATAAAGCGTTTAGCTCACAGGTCTGTGGTTTAGCTTTAATTTTTATTGTATTTGAATTCTATGATATTCTGTCCAGAGTTGCAACACGGGATTGCGGTCCAGCATTAACGGACCTGATGAATGAGAATGGTAAAACGACGATAATGGCAGGGCCTGTGCTGATTCCACCACGACATATTAGGACTCTTCGTTTAGAGCTGCCCGTTGAGATCCCCATTGATGTCGCGCAATGTTCCGGTAATTATTTCAATAAAGTTACATATCGTTGTTATATTTTCTTAAACCTACGTAGATAATATTTTAAGATACTCGTTTAGGTTTATGCTGTACGTTTTATACTAGGTACCTCGGAAATTCCTCATGAATCGGATGTCATGCCCTAAAGTCACGGGCATGGGATTTGTAACATTCGCCACGACCATGACTGCTGTGGTTTATTGCCTTCAAAGGGCGAGGCCTCGCCTAACATCCCGCTCGAAGGCGCGTGTGTGTCAAACTCCCGCACCTCAAAGATACCTACTAGAGTACTACTACCTACATCGTCTGGTCTGGCGGTAGACTTCCTCAGCCGTCTAATCGCCTAATATGTTTGCTGTACCTAAAACGCACTCAAAACTCCTGCCTAATTCTAAAAATCGTGGATTGTAAATAAGTACATCTACACAAACATGATAGATTCTATACAAACAGCAAGAGCACTCAACTCGCTTCTCAAATACGCGCACATCTAGCTAATGGAAATTACTTAATGTGACTATTACAGTATCGTTATTAAATGATGAAGAAAAGTCTGTTGCGGTCAGAGAAGTTGCAATAAAAAAAGGCGACCGCTGCTTTTGCGTCTGGCACTGCGATTGCGTTTGCATGAGTGAGTTCTTCCATTTATCTACTTACTCATACGCTTTCAAATAGTGTTATTCGAGCGATTATGGATGTTGCTATATTGGATAGGTACCTAGAAAAAAAACAATTAAATAAGATTGGTTGTGGAAGCCTCTGCACTTGCCGCAGAAAAAAATGTATCTATTTAATTTAATTAAATAATTAAATCGTCCTCGCTATATACGCATATCAATGTGAGTCTTTAGATTCCTAGATAACTGGAAATCTTTTACGATTCTTGTACAGCGGACGATCCTAAGCTGCTATGTCGTGAGATGGCTGAAGCCCGACAGTCTGCGGCGGGTCTTTCGAGTCGCGACAGAACGCGGCACGCGCGCTCCGCTTGCTATGAAAACGTTGTCTCACTCAACATTTTTGTCATCATCACTGGTGTTATTATGGCGTTATTGCTTCTCGGTAAGTGAAAGTTTTGCTACACTGACACCGTTTTAGTACTTACTAGCTTCCCGCCCACGGCTTCCCGCCCACGCGCGGTTTCTCGGTTTTTCTAAATTCAAAAGAAATATTTTTGCCGTTTGCAAAATTTTTCATTTATGCTCCTATTGGTCTTAGCGTGATGATAATACCCTATAGCTTTCCTCAATAAATGGGCTATCGAACATTGAAAAAATTTTCAAATCGGACCAGTAGTTCCTGAGATTAGCGCGTTCAAGCAAGCAAGCAAACAAACAAACTCTTCAGCTTTATAATATTAGTATAGATAGTATGTAATATAGTACCTATAGATGCACATTCCTCACTAACTGACTTAGAACTAGCACGCTACAATTTTGTACAGAGGTTCCCTTTATGATACTTATAAGTAGGTAGGTATACCATACATACATATATATTGTCACGCCTGTCTCCCATGGGGGTAGACAGAGACTATAGATTTCCACTTGCTACGATCCTGGCACACTACTTTCGCTTCATCTACAGGTAGGTAGGTATACCAGGGATAGGAAAGGATACTTCGAACTTTCACAACTAAAGATGGTGGTCCAATCGGCTTCAAACCTCGTAAGAGTAGAAAAAACAAATATGCAAACACATATTTCATGAATTTTCGAATATCAAGCTCGTAGGGGATGAAATAGGGGTTCAAAAATAATCTTATAAGCAGGCATTTTGACTTGAAACTTCGCAATAACAGTACTAAACATGTATCTCGTAATTTTTCGTAAATCAATTCTAGGGTTGTAATGCGATAAACTCAATGGCTAATACACTCATCGATAGCTAAATTCAAACTTTAGGCGGGGAAATGGGTGGAAAATCTTCGTATGGCACTGTTTGTTCCAAGTTGGACATGAAAATTTAAATTTTAGAACGGACACAAACCTAGGACACAATTAATATTTGTCTTAATTTCGTTTTGGTTCACGAGTGAAATACAGAGACCTACCTACTTGAAGATTATACCTACTTAAATTGTTAAACGCAAAACAAAGATTCTAGTGCTCGGCCTATATCTATCATACCTACCACCTTTTTCTCTTTTGCAGTTTTCACAGCAGGAACCGACATACACCACGAACACTCTGATATGATATGATAGTATATCAAAATTTTAATTATTATCATTTATTAGCATAACGTAGCAAAAATGTATCTAATGGGATCATGCGTCCACTACATACACTATTGAGAAGCTGTAAAAGACACTTTTGAGCTTTTTCCTCCATTATTCGTCACAAATGGCAATATTCAAAAAGTTCCAGTCTTCTGACTAAAAAAAATATAACCTTGGGGCCTTGGGCGCCAAATAAACTTTTTTTTAGTTTTTTGGTTAATAAAAAATTTGAATTCGGCGCCCAAGGCTGAATGTTTAGCCATAAATTTATATGTTTGTTTCTTGTTTAGGTTTCATAAAAGCTGTGCTGGGACTATTTTTCCCTAGTGTTGGCTCTTTTGGCTTAGAGCAGATGGTGCAAATGCCACGCAAAATCGATCATTACTATGAGCGCTCTCTCAAGTGCCGCACTGTTGAGTACGACTGCGAAGGCTATCCCATTCACCCCGACACCAGGGAGAGGACCGTTCGTTTTATTAGCAGGTATTGTAAACCGCCACCGTCAGTAGTTCCCGTGAATGGTTCGCGATACGACTAAAGGATTAAGATAAATCTTAAGCCCAGCCAATCTTGTCCAATTATAATAGACTTCATCAATGTCATTCAGATCGGCATCTCGAAAGAGGCCAAGAAAAGTTAAAGAGCAACAACATTTTTCAGAGGATTGGTGATTTTTTGTGACGCAGGATCCGCAAAATATACCCTTGTCCCTGTATTACAGGAGCCAGGCCTTTCTCGTTTACAATATACTTATAAAGACTTAATTACATTCAATATATTTGCTTTACGTTGCAGGCCTATGGAATTTATTCTGAACGTGATATTCTTTGTCAGCGTACCTTGTGTTGTAGTATACGATGCGATCAAGCAGTTGATTTTCCGCTGTAAAAAACCAAAGACACAAAACGGCTGTGCGACGTCTAACAAGAACGACACAAAAAAATGTTTTAGCTCACAAGACATGCAGGTACATTTTTTAGATTATTTAAGAACTTCTTTCTTCTGAACAGTAAGGAATTGCACTTGTAAGTATGTTTAGTATCTCCTTAAGTAAAATACACTGATCTTTTGTCATGTACTTAGATAGGTTTTCCTACACTTTGTAAGAAAAGTGCAATTCCTGACTGTTCGTAGGGACTGGCGCTGCGGTGGCGGCGGCGGCGAGGTGGCCTTCGTAGGTGGATGACACCTCAGGCACAGGAACTCTCCAAAGAGCTTTGGAAGGAAGGCCTTACGCCAGTCAAATGCGAATTTGTAAGATTTGAACAGTTTTTTTGATATATATTTTTTTTTAAGTAGGTATGTTCGACTTTACTAAAACTAAAAATAGAACACAAATTTTAAATTTAGATTATATTAGGTATGTATATGAAAAAAAAACCTATGCGTTTTAACACGGAAAGTTACGCTATTATAGCGCACCTGGCACATTGATCATGGACTCATATAGGCTGGGGGGTTTTAAACTGCCCTTCCGAAATGCGATAGCGGCATAGCCAGCCCAACACGGACTAATTTCGGATTATTGATTATTTTAAAATAATGTTGTTACTTGCTCGTGGCCTCTGGTTCAGAACTCGACCCTGAAAAATCTCTAAATTATTGATAACAGTGTTACCATCACGCCTACGTTCCTTGACGGGGTAGGCAGAGGTGTACATTGTGTACCTACAACTACAGTTTGCTGATATGTTAAGCGGGCGACGAACTCAGAGCCGCTAGAAAACCCAATAACACTGCTTGATCTTAGAATCGAACCCAGGTCCGATGGCTAAGCAGTCTCGGTAACGACCACAACGCTAATGAGGCAGTCAAGAAAGCGATGGTGATCATTACAGATGCGACCTCTATTACGTGGCGTTCGTCACGAGGGCATGTCGAATGAGCCGCACGAGCGCGAGCGTGAGCACGACTCGTGCCCAGACTCCGAGCAGGACGACACTGACTATGTGCTCACTCAGATGCAAAAGAGTAGAGAGTCACTTTCGGTAAGAAAACAACTAATTACTTTAGGAGGAGAAAGCAGTAATTATGATATCGTATTTTAACGAACTAGGACATATTATTATTTTTATATTGGGACTTGCTTTGAGACAAATGGTACTAGGCCCTTCATATGTTTCCCTCTTCACCAGGGGGAAACATCTAGATCTTGTTGCAATTTTTTTATCGAAACTTCAGCGGTTTCGCCTGAAAAGGTAAGAAGTCGTCTAAGCTTACGTGAGATTTGTCTAAATAGATATTTTAAGGCTAAAGCGTTACCCATGGACGCGGAATCCAATTTTTTCTTGGTTTTTCGCAAATTATTCGGATTAATAACATTCTAGGTACATGGCAGTAGAAATTGCGACATCAACAATAACTTACTAGTATTAAAACTTTTGCTTAGATAAATTTTATTTCCCTATGGTTTAGCCTTAAGTCGAGGGGCTACTGGGACTAAAGACTGTTACTTTGTGGAGTTTGCAGAACCGCAATAGGATTGTGTTGTGTAGGAATTAAGGAAATTTTATTGAAGAAACATGTTTTACTTAATTTACCAAAGTCCAGGGCAATTTTACACTGTATTATTTACTGTTATCTACTGTGTATCTACTACACAATCTTAATAATAAGTGGTTTAAATACCACACAATAATCATACTGCCTGATTAGTCTAGTGGTCCCAATCGCGACTGCTACGCTGGAGGTCTTGGTTCGATCCCCAGGTCGAGCAAAGTGTTATTGGGTTTTTCTATGAAATTTTCAGTAGCAGCTCGGAGTCTGGATTTGTGCCCGGTGAATGGCAATAGGCTCGCCACCTATTACATGGGACCAAAACGTACCGGCGAACTGTGGGTGTACTTTAATTACATCCACAGCCTAACCCTTCGAGAAATACAGGCGGGATGGTATGTTCAATAATCATAATAAGTAATATCGTCGTCTCAATAGCGAGCTAGGAACAATAAATAACCGTTTATATACAAAAAGTTATTTAATTTTCAGATATTGAAACAAAAATCCAAATCGTGACTGTCTATGGATCCTAGTAACTTGAACTTCAGCCTGCCTGCCTTCAGATTGCCTCTGTGCATAAAATACTTATTTCTAAACTAAACTTCGATTACATGTTCTTACTAGACACCCAACCTATATATCCAATTATGGTCATTTTAATTTTAAGTAATCTATACTTATTATACAGGGTGTTTGGTACATCGTTTGCCAAATCGAAAGTGCCGATAGAAGCTATCTCTTTAGGCCTAATAACTAACTCTTTTTCACACCGGTTTTTTTATCACAACTTTTGAAACTTTATTTGGAAAAATTCTAGAACTCGGCATTAAATTAGTATTAGTATTAGTACCTATAGCGTTTAAATTTTGATGTCTACTCTTGCATGGTTCTATGATATTCAAAATTACTTGCTAATAACATCTAGTTCCTTTTTAAAAACCTCACAAAGTTTTTTGAAAAATAAAAATTCTATTAAAACTCAACTTTAAATAGCTGTATGTTGTCTATTTTGCCTCCTTTCCTAGTTTTCGCATAACATGCTTTAAGTAGGTAGAGACTGTTATCTGGCTCTTACGCAGTCTCTCTTACGTAGGGAAATAACTATACTGGAACATGAAAAAAAAAATTATTATAAGAAAGTAGTAGGTAGTACACCCGGCTACAGGTCTACAAAACCAGTTTAAGCTGATCTCGCATTGTATAGGCTTCCTTTAATATAAAAGACCAGCGTAAACTGGTTTTATATAGCTTGATGTGTAGCCGTGCGTACGAGTAAGTAGTAATATGTATAGTGTCGCGCTGGCATGTCTGCATGCCATCATGAATGCGTTCGCACGACCGTGGAAGTAGTACCCTCCCACAGAATATCGACGTCGACAGCTATTATTTGAGGGAGTACCAATTAAAAGAGTCACAGAGGTCAGAGATTTGGGGGTTCGGTTTACCACGAAATTAGAGTTTCGCGAGCACATTATAAACATCTGCAAAAAAGCTTACAGGAACCTAGGGTTTATGCTGCGTGTGGCTAGAAGCTTCACAAATGTTAAAGCTGTTGTTGCATTATATAATGCTTTAGTTCGTAGTCGATTAGAATGTAATGCAGTCATCTAGGCTCCACATGAAACTAAATATAGTTTTATGTTGGAGCGAGTGCAAAACAAATTTGTTAGATACTTATATAAACAGAATTATGGGATATACCCGTTTTTCCCTAATAAGTATCCTACTTTATTCATTCTGGGTATGGTGGGGTACAATGAGCTTAGGGTTAGAAGAGAATTGGCGCTAGTCACATATGTTTTCAAAATACTGAGGGGAAAGGTAAATAATATGGCAATATTAGAACGGGTGTGTTTATGTGTTCCGGATAAATATGTGTGGCGCCGACGACCACCGCCACTGCTGGCAGTACCGCGCGGCCGCACGATGCTGGTCAACGAAGCGCCGCTCACACGCGCACTCCGCACTCTCAACATTATAACAGAGGAGGTAGACCTATTTTGTTGTTCTTTGAGGGAATTCACAATAAGAGCCCTATATGTTATTTGTTACAATGGAATATGTTAAATTAAGATATAATTAAGTAGCCTCAATATCGCATTGGGCTTAAGTACCTGTTATGATGTTGTAAGTTTGGTTGAATAAATAAATAAAATAAAAAAAAAATAAAAAAAAAATATCATCACGCTAAGACCAATAGGAGCGGAGCATAAATGAAAAACGTTGTGTCATACTCTGCCGCGGAACCACCATTTCAGAAACCGATCAATTATATTATGATGTACGTCAAACGTACATAATGTACGTATACCGTTTATTGCTGTACGTACAATAGGTAATGAGATATTTTTTGATGAAACCTGATGTACGAATAGGGTTTATTGCGTATGTGTCGAAAAAGATCATTATAAAGTGGTTTTAAAAATAAATATATCAAATATTCCTTTTAAATGCAGAAAAGCCAAGTAACAACGCGGGCGAAGCCGTGGCCGGCTATTTTCTACCTTATGAGATGACTCTCCTTGCTTCTTCTACCCTCCATAGCTGAAAAATATAAATATCCATCATTTTGAGTATGGCAAACATTTTTTTATTATCGTTTTGTTCTTGATTAACTTTTTTACTCTAATTTTAAACATATTCATTTCTTCATTTCTTTAATTTTCTTCACTTGTTTTGTATAGCTTATGATTCTTTCTTTTTATTCATATTTTTTTTTTATATTCACTACATAGACCTAAAAAATGATACACAAAAAATCATGTGTTTTTTTCTACTTTATGAGAATTTTAAAAAGCGCGCCTTTAAAATTTACGCTGATGCTATTGTGGCGCCACCCTAACATAAAGCATTTTTACGGACACTTTTTATGTATGTACACAGATGATTCTCCTTACCTCTACCCTCCATAATTTTGAGTCAAATATATCCTTCGAATATTTATCATCTGCCCATCACTATCAACCACAGATTATGATGCCAAAAAAGTCAAAATTAAACCCTGTGAATCTGTCAAAATTCAAATGTCAAACAGCTGACTGATTCAGAATTTTTAGCTGATTCTTTTGCTAGCGTAGATCTAGCTTGCTACATATAGTAATCTGTGCGTAGATCTACGTAGATTTTGTGTGTGGCAGTGATATCGTCCCATTGCGCTACTATCTTATCATTATTTTAAGAAAACTATCATCCAGTTACGCAACGCATTAGGCTATGTGAGTAATGCGTTTGTTACTGAGGCCGATATTTACATCTAGAATAGCGTTGCAAGCTAACAGAAACGTTCAGTTGAGGCATCCATTCACAACAGGTACGACGCTTGTAAAGGCGTGTGTGTGTATTATGGATATATAAATACGGAAGGACCTCGTTCACGGTCTATTTTGGAAATGTGCCAGTTAGATACTGGATGTGTTAGTAGGTGCATACTAACACTTGATTCGTGTTTTAGCGTTAGTGTGGAGAGCTATGGAAGATAAAGAGGCTTTGAAGAAAAGATTGACGCCGCTTCAGTATCATGTTACTCAAGAAGCTGGAACTGAAAGGCCATATACAGGTTAGTATATCAGTATTTTTTTAAAAGACTAAAAGTTACAATATTTCTCATTACTGGGCAAATTTTAATGATATTCATTTGATTACACTACAGGATGTTACAACAAATTTTATGAAGAAGGCATGTATTGTTGTATAGTCTGTAGACAAGATCTATTTACATCTAAAACAAAGTATGACTCGGGATGTGGTTGGCCAGCATTCAATGATGTCCTCGCCAAAGAAAAAGTAACCTTACACCAGGATACAAGCGCAGGTATGCACAATCACAACAGTAAATATCTTTTTAATGTATTTAATTTTGTATTTAAAAGCATGATATAAAAAATAAAGCAACATTATCTTCACCAAATTCACTTCTTACTCTAATTTATTGATATTTGAGTACATAAATTACTTTAATTTTGAGCATGCATGTATGTATAACCTTTAAAGCATTTATTGAAACTAACAGTATGGAACAAATTGTCAATGCTATTGGTTAGCAGTAGCACACAGAGCATTAGACAAAAGACTGTCTACAATAGTTTTTTCTATTGTAGGCCTTCATCCAAGGTAATTCTCTGATTCTTTTCACAATCAATATCATTGATCTTATTTTTGTGCATGTGTGGCAGTTAGATATAAATTGAATAAATGTTGTATTTACAACAAAATATTATTTGCTACTCACAAAATGCTAATATTTATGACATAATATGTCGCAATGCCCAATAAAATTAAATTATAGAATTGGAAACTCCAACTTCTATATTAAATAATTTGTTATTGAAAATATTTATATTCATTTTCCAATTACAAACTTATTGGATTTCTTTGCAATATTTGGGGAAATGATGGTATGACATCATTCAGAAAATAGGTGGGTGAGGTTAACTCTTTTTTTTAATTTAAAATATTACACATCAAGTGTAATTCATAGGCATTAGTTATATCATTATTTGTAATATGCATTAACAACTATACATAAAATGTCATGATTTGATGTGCACTGTGTTGTGACACCCTATTTGTGCTATCTTCTTGCCTTGAGTAACATACTGACATACATATATAGACATACAATGCTACTTCCATATCACCTGCCATACCTCAATGCCTCACCATGACCTACAACTTGTACAATATAAATATTTAGTATGTATTACATTATTGATTATGATTCATTAAAATAAATATATAAATTGAAGCTCTAAATAATTTAATAAATAAAAAATCTAACATCCAAAAAATTATGGATGTTTAACTTATGGAATTGTAGTCTCAAGTCAAAATAAATAGACATCCCACATGGCACAACTATGTGCGATATCAAAATAACCCTCTTTCGTCTAGAAAAATCCACAAATTAGTCGTAATTATGTGGAGAAGTTCAAAATTAATGATACTAAATTAAAGATTTCAAAATTTTATTTATACACTAGGTTTTCCCCCACAGCTTCGCCCGCGTGTTTACTCGACTTTTCTGTACTAATGTATGTTTTATACATATAAACCGTCCGTTTGAGTCACTATCTATTAAAAAAAACGTATCAAAATCCGTTGCGTAATTTTAAAGATCCAAGCACTCATAGGGATATACAGACAGCAGGAAGAGACTTTGTTTTATACTATGTAGTGAAACTAGTCATGTTATTTATACCTGAAGTGATCGATAATGCTATCTCATAACATTAGGCACTCATACCTATTAGATTGATAATAACTTTGTTAGTAAGCCAACTTTTCCCATAACACTGTGTTATTGTATTCTGACTCGGGACATTTATAATATTATAAACATATATATAATGTAAGTATGGTTAGCCTCAGAATGGCTGGTTGCCTATGGCAAGCGGCTGCTATCCAATTGCTTACATTATATTTGCTACATTTCTTCAATAATTGCTACATATTATACATTTAGAAAAAAATTAAAAAAATTTTGATCAGCCATTCTGACCTCAGGATGTTGGCATCCGTGTTCACCATAAAGGATGCAGAATTTCTAAAAGTTTGTTGTATTACTAATTGCTACTTTAACGAATTTAAGTTTGAGCTTCGTACATACATAAGGTAAAAAAATATAGCTTTTAATAAAATTTATACAAACTAGTGCCTAATAATTTGGAAAGGCAAGATATTTTTTTTACAACAGCGTCTTGTAAAAATGCAGGCGTTCACTTCAACTAAAATTAAATAAATAATGCAGGCGTTCACTTCAACTAAAATTACCTATAATGATGTTTGGCGAGTAGTTTATTAAACGTACCTATCCTCAATGCCACCAAAAGAAAGACCGTAGTACGTAAATCGTTAAATCTTTGATAACTAGTATTTCTAGTGTACATAAAAAAAATACTGTTGCCTTTCACAAATTATTAGGCACTTCTTCTCACATACGATGCTCAAACTTAAATTTGTTAAAGTAGCAATTAGTAGGCAATTATTAATACAACTAACTTTTAGAAATTCTGCGTCTTTCATGCTGAACACGGAGGCCAACATCCAACCTGACGTCAGAATGGCTGGTCAAAAAAAAATATTTTTCTCTAGATTTACAATATGTAGCAATTATTGAAGAAATGTAGCAAATATAAGTAATTGGATAGCAGTTGTTGAACATACTTTCGGAGCCGCATGCCATAGGCAACCAGCCATTCTGACGCTAACTAAGTATGAGCACTAACATAATGTGAGGAGAGCTAATATAGGGTGGAATCATCGACATCGACGCACAATAATTATTAAAAAAAGATCTGTTACACATTTACGGCCCTATCCTTTAGATTCGACCAGTGTCGGATTAACCATAAAGCTGGAGTAGAATATGCTACGCAAAAGGGGGCCCTGCATATCCAAATTCGGCAACCTCTGCCCGAGCTTAATTTTTTGACTAACTCATTTTTTAAGACCATGATTGTCTTAATGCCATAACTAGATTGAATACTTTCCAAACCTGTCAGTAATGATATAAGTACGTCTCGTAAATTACATCCACGCATTTTTTAGCATTTAATTTAGTCTGCATGTTGTGCAAATTTTAAAAACTTACTAAACATAAAATTGAATTATCGCATGTCTTTTTCTTATTTGAGAGGTATGAGGGACGTACGTATGTACGAGGTACGTAGGTATTAGAACTTCTTTAATTATTAAAAAAAAAATAGGCAAACTTTAATTTTTTTTATTATAATATATCCCTTAAACTACTTGTCCATGACCTTTATATATTATGTAGATAGTTTTATGTAATATGTACCGTTACTTTGAAATAATTTATTTATGCCCGTATAAACCTGGTGATGGGAAACTGGATACTGGTGCTAATACATTTTATCTTTTTTTGTCTTCCCCTGTACCCTTGACCATCCTCCAACACAACCCTGACTCCACAACAAACGTAAGTCGGCCCTGATTGGTAATCACTGTTTAATTTAATGCTTTGTCGTCTTTGTATAACCATTTGGAAATGCATTGTGTGTCAATTGTTACTCATCACAAAAAACGCTTTATCCACAAATTATGTCACTATTTATTCATGCTATTTTATATAATTTTAATCTCGTTTACCGCTCTGGTTGAGCAATCACAAACAATACACAAATGATCATACAATTCAATTTTGGATGCGGACGTAACATTGAGTCACTGCATCACCCGCTACCTGACTGTTACACGCCTTCATTATGACTACATCACCTTAACGTTCTGGAATGCGCATGATAAATAATATGCATTTGTCCTCGCAACCTGAACTGCCCCGTCATGTCCTGTCCCGCCTGTGCTCCTCCTGGATGGCTGCCGGCTGGACACCGCCGCGACCGCTGCGACGACGCCCGCCTACAAACATCCTTCACGAACTTTGAACATCATATTCGGATGTATTCATGTCATCCATTATTCAATGTGAAATGTAAATAAATGGCTTTTGGTGAATGGACGTGGTGCGTAAATTAAAGTTGGAGCAAATATATTACTGGTTTTAACACGGCCAGGTTTGGTGCGAACTGAGGTGCGATGTTCAAAGTGCTCTGCTCACCTGGGACACGTGTTCGATGACGGGCCAGCGCCCACACGAAAACGTTTTTGCATTAATTCTGCCTCATTGGACTTCATACCCGCTGAAGAGAGGAAAGACTAACGTGTCACCATGTGTAGTCTAATAATAACGAACCTTTGATTTCTGGGTTCAATGTATGCTGATGTGCATAAAACGCATGAATAGATTTAAAATACATTGAGGGTTGACTTAAACTAAATATAAGAAAAATGCTTCGATTAAAATTAAATGGCATATCAATTTGCATACATATATCGATTAATATGTCTACTGTTTGGTTTTATTGAAAACAGAATGTGCATTAATTTTTTATACAACTAATCACTTTTTAAACAAATTTTGTCTCTGATTATTTTTATGTCGAATGTAACCGATGATCTATAGCTATTGCGACTTGCGAGGCAGCTTGTTTTCAATCACGACACTAACAAAATGTAATGATTAAGTTACCATTTCGAGTCATTGTTGTTTTATTTTTAAGACCACGCTATAAAGGAATCTCCTATGACAATACTGTTATGTTCACAGAGATACTTACGGGCTTATGCAAAAATTAAGTGGTCTGGGAGCTTATTTATGGCGGGGATCTTAATCTGTTATTAATTTATTCTCTATCATTAAAATAATACAATAAGTAGGTACTTTGCAACTTTAGTACAAATAAACAAAATGTAGATATTTTTATAATATAATACTTTAATAAATATTTTTTGTCACAAACTTTTATGCTTGTTTGTCTCTATCCAAGTAAGTAGAAAAAACCGACACAAGTTACCCGCGTTGATCCACACATTACACGTTATTCAGCAGGAAACATAATTATGCAACAAAATATATGTATATATTTCATTGCTGGCGTTCATGGACACTAATGAAACGATTTAGTTATCATGGTGAGTCTTTTATTATAGTATGGTATTAGGTAATTTATATGCACAAGTTGCTCATACATGGCACTGGTGTTTTGCAACTGTCAAAAAACATGAAAAATGCTGTAACCACATTAAATGTCTTGTTCACCTATTACAATAATTAATACAATTTAACTTATACTACGTAGCTACGTAATTACAGTTACTTTCTCAACATAACATTGTATGCATACTCAAATTCATCTTCATGATCACATGTAGTTAAATACACTTTCTTACAATATTTTAGTAATATAGATACTGAATAACTTTGTTCAAGCTCTCTTTGAAGTTTTGGCTATTTTTTACATTTCTACATTATTGCACGATTTGGTATGGTTGGCGCGATTAGTTCGTAATAAATTTGTCAAAATACAATCAAACGCTCCTCCAGAATAATAGCAGGTCTAAATGTCATTTAGGCCGTAATTTAGATATTAATAACTATGCAATTTCAAAAACTAGAAATAGAACATTTAATCAAGTCCATTGTGCCCATACCGCTGAACTGTATTTTTATTAGTTTATCAGTGGACTAAAATTTTTAACATACCCGTCGTATTTTTCTCAGGCAAATTATAAATACATCACGAGATAAATAAAACTGTATGATTCCAATAAATTCAATAAAAATGTTGCTAGGCAATGTGACAATCAAAATGTTGCTAGGAAATGTGTCAATCAATGACTGTGTATGTACATCATGCACCAACACGGGCTGCATGGATTCTACATAGCGTTAATTGGTCACATTCATATTGTCAATGAGTAGTTCGCCTCGTTTCTAACTTGCGTCTGTACAATTTACCTCAGGCTTGCCCCTGACTCAACCTTTTTATATCACTTCATATAATTATATGCATATCATATAAGTCATTCACACCTCATTCATACTCCTCTTACACTCTTTAAAGTACTGAATACATATTAAAATTAAACAAAATTTAACAGCATCTGTCGGCACAACCTAATCAGTAAAAGCAGAGAGACATCACGCGAGTCTTATAATAAATAAGTGAATGTAAATAAAATACTTTAATGAATTAATACAAATAAGTTGATATAACTGAATCTTTAATTATTTATTATTGTCGTAACAATAATGCAAAATGACGTTACTCAATTGTTAAATGAATTATCTAAATCTATAATACGTTAAAATCTATTGTTCTACACAAAATATTTAATTCATGTTCTAATAAATACTTGTTTGTGCCATAAAAGAGACGATCATCAATATTTGTTTCTTCCTCTGACCTAAAATCCAGCTGAATAGACTTTTTAAACTTAATACTATGTAAATGCTTCACTTCACGACTAACAGTAAAAAATGGTCTTTAAAATGACAATTTCAAATGTTGATTACGTCAAGCGTCAAACAAGAATCTTGTGGCGATATTTTTATTTAACAATATTTACCACGTAAAAATAATTCATTCGGAAGAATATTGAATTAACTGCTTCACCAATAATAATAATATAATCTCAATAACGTAAATCTGAAGCTATAAGCCATTTTAAATAAATTAACAATATACTATAAAACTATCACTAACTAGTCACTATCGAAAGCGAATAAGCAGTAGAAACTATGAGCCATCAGTGTCTCGTTTTACATTTGCTATAATAATTATATAACGTAATACGAATAACGCTCGCTTCACAATCATAAAAATTTTTAGTAGGTACCTACTAATGCCAATTAATGCTTTAACAAACATTGAATTTATAAAAGAAACAATAAAAGTATATCCAATCACATCGTCATCATCCATACACACGTGAAACATCCAGGCAGCTCAGTGGCGCAGACTGGCGCCAGCGCCGGCGAGCTGCCGCCGACTTGTCTCTGTATTGAAGTGTTTCCGACTAACTGCCCTCAACATCTATCATCACAGAGAATAAGCTGAATCGATACTAATGTAACGTCTCTAGTGTACTCTACTATTTATATACTTTACAAGGTCACCTAAACATCTGCCAGTCTTCGTTTGCAGCTATAATATTTGAAAAATTCGTACCTATACTTCTAATATCTATCTACACTATCCGATCTTACCATACAACAGTCAAAAGAAACACGTCAATAAGAGATCACATCGCTGTAAAAACAAAACGCTACTGCACAACACTAAAATGATTTAAAGTTAGTGGACTGCACTTACTATCGATCGCTTTTGTAAAAATATTACTTCTACTATGTTCACTCGGCAGCAGTTTTTCGTTTAAATAGGTATTGCTTTCTAGTTAACATTTTCGTCACAAATTCCTATATGGTGCTTCACTGGTCGTGGAACATGTCGTGACAACGACTACTGTTCCGCCGGCAGTGCTGATGACGTGTGGGGCGAGTGAAGTCCACAGGTAGGCACTGAGGGCGCTATTGCGCTAGTGAGTCGCGGGCGCTGCGGGCGGCGCCGCTGGCCTGCGCTAATGTCCCTTGGCGGCTTCCTTGGCTGCCATGATCAGCGGCGTCAAAGATGCCAACGGTCGCGCCATTTTTAGGAACGGATGCTGGAACAAGATAGGTAACAATTAAATAGTAGATTTTTCACCAAGGGAAGAAAGTTATCGAGCCCGATTCACGTAATTAAAACCGTAGCGATGTCGCAGCGACTTAATCGTTGAAACAGTTTTCCAGTGTTATGTGAATGTGTGTGACTGTGAAGCCAACGTTTTAGAATGATTTTCGCATCGCATCGATTTTAGAGTGCATGTTCAGTTCAACGATTTTTCAATAGTACGACTTCTAAATCGGTCCGATCGACGGATATGAATAGGAAAACTGTTTCAACGATTAAGTCGCTGCGACATCGCTACGGCTTTAATTACGTAATTAAAGTTTAATTTTCCTAGTTGCTCAGATAATTATGAACAGCCTGTTCGCTCTGATATATTTGATGGTGACTGTACGCCGATCGCGCAAAAACGAAATGGATGGGATTTTCAGATAATTGTTGGTCTGTCTTAAAATCTGGTGCTTTTTTCATCTAGATATGTCGCCTAGAAGCAGAGTTGTGATAAGTTAATCGCTTTGGGACTCATAAAAAAGGTAACTATTACAGTGGTAAGAGCAAGAATTCGTACATAACGTCATGGCCGAGTAAAACCACAGACAACAGCTAGTATTAATAAAAATAATACCTTTAGTAAGTCGAGTGCAGTTGCACGCCTGTCAACATCTACCTCGAGGCACTGATCAAGGAAATCTTGGAATACTGTACTGAGCTTCTCTTTGTCCTTTATATCCGGCTTGCCATTCGTTGCTATTAGATAAAGCGCGCGTAACGGGTTCTCGTTCAAATATGGCGGCTCACCCTCTATCATTTCGATGGCCATTATACCCAGTGACCATACGTCGACCTTAAACGATAATAATAAATGTATAAACTTTCTGTTATGCCTTTACCAATACATTAATAGTATCAGATTACAGTTATGTTAGTTTAAATACATGAGTTTGTTGTAGGTAGAACTAAAATATTGTTGGGAGTTACAAAGCTGAATTTTAGAACCCCTCGGTAATCTTTTTCTAACTTTGTAGTTCACATTAGCTTTGTATGTTTTATTTTGATGCGGCCTAAATGTTATATACCTACAATGGTATATTCTATGTCGAACCAGAAAGGGACTAATATTGTTATAGGTAATATGAACTTACCTTCGGCCCGTACTGCTTCCGCGTAACAACCTCAGGGGCCATCCAATAAGGTGTTCCAACCATTGTTGTCCGTTTATTTTGTTCAGGGGATATTTGAGCGCAGAAACCAAAGTCAGCTGTAAAATGTTGATAGTCATTATTAACAAACACAAATTAAAGTATAATACTATTCCCGTTACACATAGCGTTTGGTAGTGTCCACATATACATAACATTTTCCGATATAGCATGTATGCATACGCAACGTGTACAACAACTATGCCGCGAGCGGCACATAGTTTTTAAAATGGCTCTACCGCAGTTGATGATAACTTCTAGCTCAGCTAGTTCATAGTTTTTATGTCTATTACTCACTGAGTTTAACTTGTCCATCTAATCCTAGCAGTATGTTGTCAGACTTGATGTCTCGATGTATAACGTGGTTGGTGTGTAGGAAGTGCAGCGCTTGCAGCACTTCGCGGCACACGGCGGCGATCTGTCCCTCGTCCATACAAGTCTCCGTTACCACGTCCGTTAATGAACCGCCCGCTAGGTATTCCATTACTACCCATAATTCCTGTAAAATACATTTGCTTGGCAAACAATATCCATATTTAACGTGACTCTTAACAATTAAAAATTCTCAAGCCAACTGACATGATAAAAAATTTGAACATGACGCGAAGCGTCGCTTCGCGTACTTTTTAAGATAGTGATACGAAGTATAACTATGTATATATTTACCTACGAATAAATAATACTCAGGAAATGTAACTGCGTTAAGAAAATGACCCAACAAAAGTTGTGTCCAAGTAGGCGGGGCTTCAAAATTGTGTCCAGCGCGCCATCAGTCGGACATTTTCCTTACAAGCGAGCATATGTCAAAGGTTTTAGCTTAATATCATTGTGAATCATGATGCCAGCATGTGTTGTGAAGTGGTGCAGGAGACATACAAGATTAAAATATCCAGAGATCACTTTTCACTTGTAAGTAGTAGCATAATTATAAATGTATTCAAAGTTGTTCAAATACGTTATCAAAACGACATGGTCAATATTATGCAAAATGAAGTCAGTCAATTTTTTACCTAATGTAGAAAGTATTTTTTCTCGATGAAATATTGAAAAGTAAATCGGTAAGATTTAGATATTTATATAAGACTAATGTATTTTGTTTTTTTTTTTTAATTTCACTGCTGATCGCATTCGGCAAAATAAGTGGATAGCTGCAGTTCAATTAGAAAGACGAGGGTATGACTGGATGCCTGTGAAAACTAGCAGAGTATACTCCATGCATTTTGATGAAAAATATTTTTACAAATCATTAAAGGGATATCCCATGTTACACAAAACTGCAGTACCAGTTTGTACAAATATCCACATACCAGGTCAACAGAAACCTTAAAGGAACCTGGCGACCTATTGCCAAGGTTATGATCAGAGCAAACAAACGACCCAATTGAATACACTAACATTATTTCAACGCTCCAACAATAGATGAAGTCGCAATTCTTGTTGACAAACCATCGGCTTTGTTCGTTTTAGCACCATACAACAAAACTAAAAAGTACCCAATCTAAGCCTTTTTAGTAACCGACGATCACCCTGTTTTATATAGTATAATTTTAAAAAAATCACAATATTATAAAATATTTAATATAATAATAATATTGTTTTATTATTGACTTGGTCCGATCTACTTATTGCATAATATCGTCCACGCCATTTTGACTCAGATGTCATAACAGACATTACAGCACGCGGGCGAACCAATCCCTGTTTTCTCTCTGAATTAAAACCAATTACCAAGCATGCCTATTTGAAACATCGCAAGTGATTCGAATTTTGAATCGTCGTCATTTGGTTTGAAGTAGGTCCACTTTTTGAGCGGAATTTGTTCTGAGTTACGCTTCCTGAGTATTATTTATTCGTAGATATTTACTCCACAAAAAGATTAAAGAGAGGAAATTTCAAATAGGTATGAATGAAATCTGGTTTTGATGTTAGACCTATACAATGTACAATCGTTTGTTCCACGGGAAATAAAACTCAGAAAGTATTTATAGACCAAGTAATGTAAAATCAAACTATCATTTTCGTGGTAGTGAAGTATTCTCAAACATGGATCAGGCATTTCGGTCGGACAGTCAATAAATCCGAAGAAATGGCAAAATTTCGATAGGTTCAAAACCACTGATTCAACAAGTTCTACAGGATATCCGGCTATCTGCCGGGTATCTGATATCCGGCCAAAAAGCTATCAGTTTCATCTCCATTAAAAAGTTAAGTTACCTCATTAACTAGATAACTGTCCAAATAGTTAACCACATTGTTATGCTTGTTCTCCCGCATGACGAGAATTTCATTGATGATTAGTTCTTTCTTAGGCTGCTGGCTTAGGTTCATTTGTTTGATTGCTACCTCCATACCCGTCGACGTTTCAATCGCTGTATACACGGTACCTGATGCGCTAAAAACGTACATCATATTACTATTACGATGGAAATCTCGTGAAAGGGGAAGAATGCATGTTAAAAAGATGGAAAGAATATTTTTAACGATTGACTGAAAGGGAGTTATTACAGGTGTCTACCACAGTGATAGATGAAACAGTAGAAAGTGAGGATAGTATTGGTATGGATGAAATCGAAAACGATGAAAACGTATGTATATATAGTATGAAATCGGGAAAAGCTGCAGGATATGATAGGATATCGACCAAAAAGCCTTGATTGTGTCACTCTACTAGGGACAAGGGTCACAGCAAGACTGCAAAAATTACCGAGGCATTTGCCATCTCAGTGTTGTCGGTAAATTGTATGCAAAAGTTTTGATCGAGAGAGTGGTGAAAGGAACAGAGGACAAAATATGGGATTTGCAAGCGGGATTTAGAAAGAGCATGGGATGTACGGATCAGGTCTTTTATTTTTATTATTACAGACAAAGTGCCGGACGTAGGCGTTGACGACTCAACGCCTACGTCCGGCACTTTGTCTTTCCACCACAAAATCGGTCCCAAGAATTGAAGGAAAAATCGGCCCGATTATCTGTCCTACAAAAAGTCTGCCGTGGGCGGGCAGCCTAAGGGAATGAATGTAGTGAATGTAAGCAAGACTTAAAGCTTCGAAAGGAAATAAATTATGACAGCGTGCAATATTTTGATAGGTGGCGTAAGAGTAGAACTAGTGAAAGAGTTTGTATATCTGGGCTCTATGTTTACTGGAGATGGTAAACATGAGAGTGACATTGAAAGGAGAGCGAGAGCTGGTAACCAGGTGAATGGGGAGCTACACACCTTCATGTATAGTCGGAAAGTGTCCGAAAAGGCACGGCTGGCTGTGGTTGGGGGAGTGTTGGCGCCGACAATAATGTATGGTAGTGAAAGTTGGGTATGGCAGAAGAAACATGAAAGCAGAATAAATGCTGTAGAGATGAGAGCTTTGAGAAGTATGTATTGTGTACGTTAAAAGATAAAGTTGTGGAGTGAAAGAAGATGTAGTAACAAGGATTAAGAAAGGTATGTTAAGTTGGACTGGTCGACTTGCTGGCTATTGTGTCTTAAATACGAGGACTGATGTATGCGTGCCGTCAGTAAGGACAGGTCAACTCAAAACTGTTATGGCTCTTTCTTCAAATAGCCTGTTCAGATTTTGCCCTACATTGTAAAAGTCGCATATCTATGATATAACTATTGTCTGGACTTTAAAAGAGACCATGATTCTCTGAGTTTGGTTCGACATTTCTTCTCAGAGGTCGTCAGATAGGAAATGTCGGTGCCATCTAGTTTAAAAAAAATCGACTTGTAAAAGTGTCTTTAAAAGATCTATTTACAGGTATAAATATCATTTATCATGTAGAGAGAATGGATGAACGGAGATTGACGAAACAAGTAGTATATATAGTGAGTATGGATGGACGAGTTGGAAGGGAAGCCTAGGCACCTAGGAATCTAGGCAAACTTACCGCAACCAAATTGCGGATGTTCTTAAAAAAGGCCAGGTTCCGAGCACCGTAAACCGACGGTCATGCATGAAGAGATTAATGAATGTAGATGAAGCGAAAGTAGTGTGCCAGGCTCGTAGCAAGTGGAAATCTATAGTCCCTGCCTACCTCCATAGGAGACGGGCGTGACAATATGTATGTATATTACTACTACCACTCACACATTTATCAATATAACACTATTCATTATTTTATTTTAAATTCTTGCAGTTATTGTCATCTATGTCACTTTGGCAACTCTTTAAAGCGATTGTGTTTTTTGCAGTACTATAATTAATTATATTATAACAAATGACATGTCAATAAAATGGTAAATGCATAAAAATAGAAATAGATGTAAAAGTTTCTAGAGATTGCTTCATTGTATTGCAGATACCTAAATGTAACCACTAAATTATATGCAAATAATACACTTACCCTTGGCCAATTTTTTCCATTTTAGTGTACTTTCTGTTAGGGTCCCCAACACTGACAATAGTTCTCAATTTCTCTAATATCTCTTCATCAGTCATTTTCTTTTTCCTCTGTTGCTGGGTGGTCGATCTTCTGCAAAAAAAGTATTTAATTATAAGACGAATAACAATACCAACACGCATGTATCCCCCAAGGACTAGGCAGACTGATGCGCATGATTTTTCGTAAACCAATAAAGTAGATGAAAGTGTTTTTAAGAGAGAACTATTATATATAATAGAACCTATACATTTTCGTCGTCTTCACGCCAACGGGCCAAGGGTCATTCCCTTGGCCCGGGCCGGACTAGGGTAATTTGCCGCCTAGGGCTAATGATCTATGTGATTTTAGTAGGAAGACTTTTTCTGTTATTGAAAGCCATAATAACCGGAATATGGATTACGTACGGCAAATAATTGCTTTAGAGAAATCTAGGTATTGGGAAGATAGTATGAGTGTGTACCCAGTGTCGGTATTGGTTTGCGCGCCGTTGGCGGGAGGTGGCGCCACGGGCGCGTGCGGCGGCGGAGTGTGTGGGCCGCCTGCCGGGTTCTTGTTGCGGTCCAGCACCGCGCCCGAACCCACCTCTGCTCGACTGCAGATCTAAACACACAACACGCAATACATTTAGCGTGTTTATTATAAGTTCGTGTAACCTAAGTGTGTATCAGCCAAGTTTGTAAAGCAAGAAGGGCAATCAAAGGCCATTAAGATTGCAAGAACTATTTGGGGCCAATATCAAACCCCCGTAATTTAAAATATATAAACACTACAAATACGATACTTTAATTACAAAGCGTCGGATGGTCATGGTCATGACTAATTATTAGTAATTACTTATATAAATAATATGCAACAAATATATAATAACAAAAAATTAATAAGAGAAAAAAATATCGGAGTTTAAATCCTACCGAGTGTGTGGTGAGCGCAGGGTGTGGCACATGCGGCGGCGACGCGGGCGCAGCCACCGGCCGCGGCGGCGGCGCCTCCTCCTCCTCGATAGGTTTTGTGTACTGGAATAATACTACTCTTTAAACATTATCGCCCAACGCAACGCCTATATTTACCGCGATTATGATCGGGTAATTGGGGGCCTTAAAATTAATATGGACATCATGCGTATTAACTCTTAATGTCTATTAATTTTAAGGCAACGACGCAGACGATCATGTCGTCAGTGGTGGATAGATCTGTATGAATTCCAACCACTAACCTACATGCACATTTAGTCAACTAGCATAGAAAAAATGGGGGTGGGCTTTGCCCCTATGCATTCATATCTATATTGCATCCCAAAGGACTTTTTGAGACAAAAGATAGGCTACCGAGCCGTTATTGTAGCGTGTGGAAATTCTCATTAGACATGGCCTTCCGCCGTTCGGGAAAGGCTCCGGGGCGTGTCGGCTCCATCCAGTGTTTCGCCTCACCATATTGTGCTGGGGCCACGGGAGCGAGTTCCCTTTCCTCTGCGACCTATCTAACCCTTCTCCAAGGTTCAATGCATCACAAAAAAAAATAAGTAGGTATCATCAAGAGTTATTTTCGCATTTATAATATCTTATGTACTGTTTTACCATAAACCTAAATATCTCTTTGTTATTTCTTGATATCTCAACGACTGAACAGACGCTATCGAAATTTAGCATGAGGACTCCACTTGGTGATAGAAATTATTTTTTCAGGAGCAAACTTTTTATTAAATTCTTGCGATATTAATAAAGGTCACTAATATCAATCCATAATAACATATTATTGTATCCATTTTGTGCGGTCGCGGCCAAAAGCTAGTCCAATCAAAATTAAATATGTTTTATTAAATAATGTTAATACGTACGATGCTCTTGGTGCGATCAGGTCGCGACGGTGGCGGCGGTGGCGGCTCAGGATGTTCCGTGTCGGTGGGAGTCGACGACGACGGGCTACTGGAAGATACTCGAGAGACGGATGATCCTATCAAGTACATTTTATAATTTTAATAATGAACTAATTTCCATGTTTAATCTTAATTTCTGATCAACGTATTAAAAGTAAAAGCTTGTAAAAATTATAATTACTTAAATAATAATTATGACGCGCCTTTCTGTATACCTGAGTGGGTCGTGTGCATCTGTGCTGACGTCATGTATTTGGAGGGTGGCGGCTGGGTGGCGGACGCATCATACCACTTGAGTACATCCAGCACAGCCTGTGGGTTGTTTTTTTGCTCCTGTTTGCTGATGTTGGCGGCCATAAGCAGCCGCGCCCACGCCTCTGGCATGCCCTTAGAACAAGCAGCATACCTTTAATTACACTTTGACTAAATATGTAGAACACATGCAGAGTTTAGATAAAAATCTATAGTTTTCTAGCCATTTAGAACGAAGCATGTGTGCTTATACACAGGGTTTATATTAGTTAACATTACTATGACAGATGGGTGCATTAAAACTAAACTTTATAGGAATAGTTAAAAAACACTACTTCCTTATTCATTTACACAAACACCCAGACCTAGAACAACTATCTGTATGTCGTACAGGTATTTATTGCTTGTGGATATTGAACACAAGGCATAGAAGTTGATCTCTCAATCACTGTGCCAAATGAGCCATCAAAATGATTGTATAAAAAAGTGCTATTTATTGACCACAGACAGGTATTCTTTTAGTTATATGAACCCTATGAAGATGTAGTGTTCACACAACTACATATTGGGCTATATTTTTCCAGTAAAACCACTTTTGGTATTATTTATGGGACATTGTATGGTCAGCTTATATGGCAAAAGTTAAGTTTTGATTAGTAGCTGTGCATGCAAGCACTTTTATTATGTAACAAAGTTAAATTATTGTAGAACTCATTGAATATTATCCTATATATAATAGAATAGTCATGCAAATAACAAAACTTGACAGTACAATATTATAGAATAGATCTAATGCTGAAACCTAAATTTATTGTAATTAAATAGGAATGTAAAGGATTTACAATGAATATACATAGTCACTAAGAGTTTGTACTAGCAGTAATAATAAATGATTAAAATAATACTGAATGTAGCTATGAGACTAGTGAAACATATTCTATTTTAATTTCATTCTGAATCTATAGGTATTGTAGACTACATAATTATGCCACAAAGGATTGCATTAAGTTACACAAAAATGTAGAATAATCATGACAAACAAAAGAAACTTAGGATTTGAGTGAACCAAATATCAATTAAAACCATCACCACATTATACAATTAAATTATTTGTATTCTTATGCTTTTAAATACTTAAAAAATTAATAATGTGACAATGTATTAAACACATAATAATATAAGCTATTACTTACTGTCATAGGCAGCTTGAAACAAAAGCGGTCATACATGGAACTCGATTACATGATTTCATTACTTGTTCCTCGTGGATTGGTTAGTTTTTAAAAACAATTAATAACAGTCTGCTAAGTCACCATCCCACCGTATTAAACAATGATAGTCTAAAAACATTCTATGGTGTTCCACCTATATAGTCATCAATTCTAAATATCACTTAACAATTTCTACAATATTATATACTTTATTTACATGCTCTTCAACAAAATTAATACAAAAAATAATATCTATCTTCATTATATAGAAATTGATCTATTTAAGTATATTCAAACTTATTTTTTTGCAATGTAACAAAATTTTCTGTTCTTACAAAAATTTCAAATCCCATACTTCTGGTTTAAATTATTAAATTATTATTTATAAGAACTAAGAATAATATAAAAGAAATATCAAATAAAAATACTTGACACACCACTCTTATAGAAAAGCGAAGCATCAAAGCAGTGAGGCATTTTATTAAGGTAGGTGGCCAGGTAGTTCACTTGTTTTGTTATATTTATAATATGGATCAATCAGTGGGTCCAAGTCAAACATGGATTACTGAGAAAAGTTAGAAATTCACTAGTTTGGCTCACAACATACTATTTAAGATTCTATTAAATATAATAATAATAACCACAACATTGCATGAAGAGTGCATTGGTGTGTTATTTCCTATGGGTTATTTATAATAATAAGTAGGTAATTTCCAGATAGGTTGCTTTCAAATTGGATGGGTGAGATAGCATTCTCTAAGCATTCATTCATTTCAAATAGTGTTACATTTTTTTCTTAATTATAGAAAGTTCATGTCTTTCTATAATAATTAAGAAAAAATAGTAAGAATAGTAAAATAATAGAAATTTAATTTACCCACCACAAAAGTATTCTACTGCAATTAATGTTTTCTGTGAGTTGTAGATAGTTACACAATGTGATTTGTCATGGGTTTTCCCAGACGTTGTGGATAGAAGTGTAATATATAATGGTGCCAATGAAAACATACAAATATTATAATGTTACTTACAGTGAATTCACCTGTGACTGCATCAAACCCCACATGAACTGTATGTTCAAAATTTGTTGGATAGCTAATGTTAGGTTTGTTGTCATTATGGGCAGTGCTTTTAGAGCCTTTTATTTTAGCTTTCAATGTTTTCTTCTTTCTATCACCACCATCATCAGGTTCTAAAACATCAAGAATAAGATAAATTTATGTCATCACCATGAAATAGTCATAGTAAAATTATAGGTACATCATAGTCACCAAGAGTATATCTCTTTGTAACTAATAGATGTATTATTTAATTGGATATGGAATAAATCAGCTCCTTGATTATGAATGTTGTTGAATCATCATTAAATTTATCATTCTATTGTTTACAAACACATTACTTATTAAAATTACATATGAATGGATAGTTGCCAATAACCTTTTGGAAGAGGCCTCATGTCCACAGAGGCGACAGAGTCACCGCGGTCCGTACCGCGGTTGCTAGTGAGCCGAACCGGCGGTGCAGGTGGTTTATCCTCATCACTCGACATGTTCGTCTTTTTTGGCCCGTTCTAAACACATAAAAAGATTAAATCTTAACAAGAAGTTATTAAATTTGCACATTACCACGGATTTTTTTACCTTATTTATGGAGCATATCTCATCATCATATTAATAATACATATCTAGTAATTTTGTCTTACCAAGAATGTACGGCAGTACGAGTATAACGCTGTACCTACTCCAGGAGTATTATATTATACTAACTGTGGGTAATGGACATAATAAACAGGACTTTTTGGTAAGACCTGACATTAGAATAAAATAAAACATGTAAAGTAAGACAAATTATTACTCATGGACGCGCCCCGCAAAGGTTTGCGAATGCGACAAAAAGATCTTGGTCGAGTATCAAAAACATCTTTCAAGTTTACCTGGAAAAAACAATTTTTTGGTCCAATGAAATAATAATAAAGGAGCTTTTATCACATTGCAATTAATCACAACACTTTAATAACACATTTTTTACAGATATCTTATTTAATTTTAACATTTACACACACGAAGCGATTGCAATGAATGATGATGACTAGAGCCGCCATTACATCTTTTTTTTTTTAGTGTAACTTTTTGACATTTAGTAAGTATCTAAACATCGACTATTAGAGTAGATCCTAACATGAAACTTTACAGTTCGTTTCGAATGTACACACGGCTACAGGTCAACCTATACAAATCTAGTTTAAGCTGATCTCGCATTTTATAGGCTTTCCAAACAATAAGACGCCAGCATAAACTGGCTACGAATATTTTATAGTCGAGTTGTCCTTTAAAAGAAATTACCTTTGCCGACGTTTGACAAAGATACTTGCACTGTCAAGTGTCAAAACTGTCACGGAATAATCACGTCAGGCGTCATTGACAGTTTGTCACTGTCATTGTCATTACTTTGACTGAAACATGGACATGGTTGATACATCCGTGTTCGTGCGATAATCTTGGTCACAATTTTGACGGTGTATTGTTGTATTTAAATGAAGTACATACGTACTTGTTATTTATAATATACTGATCTTGATAGATGCATGCCTTAGTACTGGAGTGAATTGTGATTGTGTATATAAAAAATACTTTATATAGCTTGATCCATAAATATTCGTAATTTAGTAAACGTTTCCTAAGGCTTTATCAATAGTTTCAAGAATGCAATACAACCAATAATCAACACGTCATGGATCACCCGGAGTCATCGGTTTGTATTTATAATTATTGTAATACACAGGACTATGTCCATAATTAGATTTAATCATATTCATCAGCGAAAGGAGTCTTGTCTGCAACGATCTTGTATAAGTTCGGTTTCATTGACTGTTTGCTTACGTATACTATAAATAAAATTTCAACATAGCCGTGTCCTTGTTAAATAATATAACACAACTAAAAATTCTCAATTCTTTTTACAAAATAATAACCACCTTCACTTCTTAGGGTAACTACATCATAGTGTTGTAAATATTTTGTAAATTCCATGTACTTAATTCAAAAAAATCCTGTCATACCATACTGCCTATATTATTTTTATTATTCTTTTTAGAGCCAAGATTATGGAGTTAAAAAGTCTCCGTTTGATGATTTGAGTAGAGATGAACTCATAAGTAAGTGTAAAGGCTTACTAGCAATAGCTCAAAAGGCTAAACAATCAAAATCAGGTATTTATAATATTTCAACCATAATCCACAATACCTTTCATTTTTAAATGGAAACAATAAATTAGGAGTAACATATCATATTTGTGCACCATCACACTCCATGTATTTCCTAAAAGGTTCGCAGAGACTATACATATAGATTTTTTGTGATGAGTTTAATTTTGTTTCATTTAATTAAAAACTGCCTAATAAGTCTAGTGGTCTCAGTCATGCCTGCTATGCTAGAGTTTCTGGGTTTGATTCCTAAGTCAAGAAAACTGTTATTGGGTTTTTATGTAAAATTCTCTGTAGCAGTTTGAATTTGTGACCTGTTACATGGGACCTAAGAATACTGGTGAACTATAGGTGTACATAATACACCTCTGCCTAACCCATCATAGAATGCAGGTGTGATGATGGTAAATGTTCATGAAATACTGACTCATTATTGTTTCAAAGCATGTTATGGCCATTGTTATCGAATTCCATATAACTAAGATAACCAAATAACACTCCAAATTTTTTTCAGATTTGCTAGTAGAACTTGACAGTTTCAAAATACAACTTGAAAAATGTGAACAGGATAAAAATACAGGTACTGAAAATATAAAAACTCTGCAAGAACTTGTTGATTCATTGACGGAACAAAAACTTAATTTTATAACTGAGGTAGATTCAGCTCAAAGTAAGATTAAAGTGCTAAATGTTAAATGTGCCAACTACGAGGAACACATTAATAATTTTAAATCTGATTTGATTGTCAGAGATAACAAAATAGCAGATATAAATCAGAAGTTATCAGATCTTGATATTGAGGTAACTTCACTGAGAAGACAAAACAGTCGCCTTGTAGAAGAAAATGAACAACTTTTGAGTCAGCTTACTGAGTTTGAAGCTAGAACTGCTGAATTTAATAATATTGGAATGCAACAAAGAGAACAACTTAAAATTTTGGAAGAAAGCGTCCACACAGGTAGTCATTTAAAAAACCCCTCCTTCATATCATGGAATAAAATGAAACATATACAGAAACATATACAAGTACATAGGTACTTGTATATGTCAGGTTCTTTCAGTTGAACTGTTGTACAAAAAATGTTCATAGAGATAGAATTTAATCAGAAACCAACAGTGATGATAAATTCTTTCTATGGATCTGCATACAAAAGAGGTCAAGCTAAATCTTTATCTATTCAAATAATAGAAATAAGATTACACTGGTGCTTAAGGTGAAACATAATTTTACGACCCCTAACAGACAGATAAGAATTGTAAAAACACTATCAATTTCGGTTCAGTATCAGGTGCTGTCGTTTATATACTCTTTTTTATTTTACCCACTTGTTTTATTTTGAATATTTAGATTTACAGGCACAGGTCTTGTTCGATTTTGTTTATAAAATCTTAGATATTGTATCCTCAAAAGTCAAGCAAAGTTTTTGCCCGCGACTTGGTCCGCATGGAATAGATATTTCCCAAAATATCGTTATAATTAAAAAAAGCCAGAGCAAAGCAATTAAAAAGCAATAATACTGTAAAGTTTCATCAAAATCTGTGCAGTAGTTGTGACAAGAGTAACAAACATCCATCCATACACACAAACTTTCACATTTATAATATATTAGTAGGATAATTGTGTTTATTAGTATAATTTTTAACATTTGTAATGTTTCTAGAAGAGCATTACAAGAAGCAAATTGAAGAATTAAACACTCAAATTCAACAATTAGAAAGTAAACTTCAGATCAACGTAGATTACGAAACTAAATTGCATGAAGTAAATGTGTTGTATGAGACAGAAAAAGCTAAAAAAGAAAAAGCAAATGTGAAATTGAGGAGCTACAAAGACAAAATCTTGAAATGTGCTGCTTGTATCAACCAGTTAAAAAATTCTAGATTTATTCTGTCTAAAACAGTAAAAGAATATTCTGAAAATATTCCTAAATGGCAAAATGATATCATTAAAGCGTCAAAAGTACTTGATAGTCAAATAAATGAATTAAACAGTGAAAATTTGTTATTGAAAGAAAAACTCTTAGGATTAGAAAAAGAACTGATTGAAATGAAACAACCTACAACCAGTCAAAATATAACTGATTCTCAATTAACTGCCTTAAATCAAGAGAATTTGGTTTTGAAAGAGCAAGTGGTTCTTTTAAGACAACATTTATCAAAAAGTGCAAGTGAAACCTCAAAACTTGTTGCTGAATTGGATGAAAAGAGACATTATTTAGATGAAAATAAATTACTAGAGGAAAACCTGCATGCATGCACAGAAAAGCTTAATAACATTACTTACAAATATAATGAACTAGATAAATCACTCCAAGCATTGAAAAAAGAAAATAAAGTACTAAATGAAAAACTACAAAATTCAATTCAAAATAATGATGGGATTGAAAGTTTAAATTTACAAATAAAAGCTTTAGAAAGTGAAAAATCAATACTGGTGAAAGAGAAGCTAAGTGCAAGGGATACAGTTGTTGAATTAGATAATCTTAATAAAGTTTTAACAGACAAGCTTTGTAAAAATAAAGTAGAATTAGAAGCTATAAAGTGTCAAATTAACTTGTTAACACAAGAAAAGTCATCTTTTGAAACAAATTTCAAAGCTGAAAAAGAAAGCGAAATTAACATATTGAAATGTAATTTGATGGCTCAGCAAGAACAATTTAATTTGCTCAAGAAAGAGTATGATGACTTACAAGATCTGAATGGACTATTGAAGGAGGAAGTGGAAACTCTGAAACTTTCGTTGGAGCAACCTAAAGACGATTCGGATAATTTATCTGATCTGAATGTTTCTTTACAAGCTGATATTGTAAAACTAGAAACTAAGTTGGCAGCATACAAACAGGAAAATGCTTCACTGTTATCTGAAATAAAAGATGCTCGCAACAAAGCTAAAGAATTTGATAATCTTGTTGTTGAATATGACGATGCTAAATCTAAGTTAACAAGCTATAAGTCTGAGAACTCGGAACTCTTGAATGAAATGAAAGAAATCAATCAAGTGCTAAAAGAGCGTGGTGAGGCCATATCTAAACTACAGAAAGCTGTCTCTGAAATGGAGGTATTAGTTGAAACGTTGGAGAGAGATAGAGAAAATATGAGTAAAGAAAAAGTTGATCTACTTAAAAAGAATGAAGACTTAAAATTTGATTTAATAAATGCGGAGCAAAAATCGCTCGAAAAGTGCGAAGCTGCTAACCAATTGAATGTTGAAATAGATAGCGTCATGCAAAAAATGTCCAAAAAGGATGACATCATAGCAGCATTAAAAGAAGAAATAGAAAAACTAAAACAACATCAAATTTCTTCAGGTGATTGTTGCTTGGCTTTGTTTCAATACATTCCTCTACTACTATCTACAATTGAATTGATCATAATGCTCTTTTAAATATAAAAATCAATTTTCTATACTTAAAGGTAGGTAAGGTAGGTAAGTATGCCAGATGTCAAACCTTATATTTAACTTAAATCTTTTATTTACAGCAGATTTGCCAAATGAAGATATGTCCACATCTACCATATCCAAAGCTGAAGAACATTCTCGAATGAAAGACCTTGATGAAACTTTTGAAGAAAAGTATGGAGTTATCCTAAACTTACATAGTGGTTTAGTTCTTTTATGTTCTGTCTTTCATTCACATTCATATTTTTACAGGTACACGAAATTGAGGATATTTGCATTGAAGCTTAAGAAAAAACTAAATGAAACCACAACTCAGTTGCAACAAACCGAAAAAGATAAAGCCAGACTTGAAAAATTACTGAGTGAGACCAAAACCACCATGCAAGCAGATGAAGTTGATATTCCCAAAGCAGACAATACGTCTGTGAACACAACTGCAAGTAATGAACTCGAAGAAAAGGTTAAGACTTTAACTGTTGCTCTTGAAGCTACAAAAAATGTGACATCTGAACTAGACAAAATTAGAGGTTTGTTTTTTTGTATTGAATCTATTATTGTAAAATATGTAAATGCCCTGTTGTAAAACTGTAATCCTTTTTAACTTAGCTGAATTAGCATTAAAAACACAACAATTGGCTACTGAAATGGAAGCTCACAAAGTCACAAAAGATAATTTGGAGAAAGCCCGGCGCGATGTCAAGAAGAAAAATGTTTTGAGTCTTGAAATGGAAGATTACGAGAGGTCTTTGAAAGAACTGTCTGCCAAAATGGATGAGAGTAAGAAGAAAATGTTGCAGGTGAGATTTCTAATGGTTACTACATCTGGCGCCATCCAACAAAACGTAAAACATTGACATAAAGGTCTATCTAGAATATCTATTTACAGAAATATGTCATAACAATTATCACTAGGTTAAAATTCAAATAAAGATCTTTCTTAAAATATGCGCTGCTTTCCGTTGTATGGACTTCAGTATTGTCCAAAATGTTGACTGCGGAGGTCTGAATTTTACATCACTCCTGTTACCTTGCAAATGAGTCTATTTTTCATATTGTCGTAGATGGAATCAACGATAGACACACAAGAAGGAACAATCACAGCAATGAAAACCCAGATTAAACTACTGGAGGAGCAAATAAAAAGTGAGGAGAAACAAAATAGGCTTGTTAAAGAAGAACTACAACACGCTATTGAAGATGGAAACAAAAAGGACAACTTGCTCCAAACGAAAAATAACATAATTACTAAACTAGAACAAGACCTCGAAGATGAAAAAAGAAAAAATGAGGAATCTGATCTAGAAATGACGTCATTACTCAGCGACAAAGAGAAAGTTATTATGGCCTTAGGAGAAGACAAGGCTGATCTAAACAATAAAGTAAAGAAATTGGAGTTTAAATGTTCGGATTTTAATGAAAAATTGAGAATTACCAACATCGAATTGGCAGATTTAAAAACTGAGTATACATCTTACAAGGTATGTTTCGTTACGTTCACACATAAACAAACAATTTTAATTGATATAGGTACCTAGTTTACTCATATCTATTCCAACCGTTTCTTGTTTAAACTAGCGATATATTTTTAGTTGAGAGCACAAGCTGTGTTACGTCAAAACCAAACCGTGGATCACAGCCAGGAAGAGCAACTCAAAGAAGAAGCAGCAGCTCTTAGAGCACAAATAGAAACAATGACAGCGAAACTTACAGCAGCACAGTAAGTCCACATGTATTTGTTACGGTTCTGAATAAAAAATTACGTGTAAAGATATGAACTTAAGTATAATAAACATACCATCACGTCTGTATTTCCCAAAGGGTTAGTCAGAAATTCCCGCATTTCATCGGTATATTTATGTCACTTCTAAGAGACGCAAGCCTATTGGCATTTACCGGCCACAAATCCAAACCCGTTAAATTTTACACAGACAATAAGTCCGCATACCATACGCGTATAGTGTAAGGTGTAAGCTACTAAAATGTATTGTACTTTTCGGCTGGCTTCAGATTTATTTTCGAGACAAAATGTAGGTATTTTGAACTCAAATGACAAAACTGACAAATGAATCTATAAAGTCCTTACACAAGTAAGTAATTCGAGGGTAAAAGTCCTTACAGTGTAGCTACTTTTAGGGATCAAATTTCTGAAAAGACGTCAGAAGTAGACAGTGCTAGAAGACGCGTTGCTGAAGCTACTAATGAGGCAGCTCGGGCGCACCAGAGAACCACTCGATTACATGCCGACCTCGCTCGGCTGTCGCAACAAATTGAGTCGGAGAGAACACAGAATAAGTTGCAGGTAAGGTACTCTTTAGCTTAAGTGAGATCCTTGCTTGACCAGTTGCCTTACACAACCAAGTAGCATATTCTTTTTCGTTTCTGTGTGCAGCGGTGGTTACATGTGTGAGTTTGTACATCAAGGTCACGCTTGTCGCGCCTTGTTTGTGTAAGTGATCTTAGACAGTCTACGCCCGCCATAGATGTTAGGTCAATAATGCATGCCTCATGCATTGTTTGTGTTGTAAACTGTTACGTAATCCTTTTATCGCCTTTTACGACCTTCGCTGGATAAAAGGAGTAATATTTTCATACGTCATAATGGTAACTTCTTCGTAACCTTCGGAAAATATACTTTAAACATCTTTATCACTTGTTATTATTATTATTCACAGGTATCCACTCTGACGCAATGTTACAAAACTCAAATAAATGAATTGGAGACTAAGCTTCATCAGGAGACAGATTTGTTGAAAAAGCAGCTGGCAGCCACTCAGGAGATGAGGATTGGCAATGTCGCTGTTTCCTCACTCGACGACGCCAACCGCAACCAGTACATGTTGCCAGTTATACCCAAAGATGAGAACAGTGATGGAGAAATGGATATTAATGTCTCTTTAATCCCGAGGGAAGAAGGAGAGGTAACATTTAATAATACTACAAATGACGTATCGGGTGTATGTTAAGATGTATATAAAAATTGAGGTTACTTTGCCGTTGATGTTTATCGACCTAACGTTTTCTCAATTATGTTAGGGGTCAGCTTCGCGTACCAATGCGGCTGGATATCAGTATTTTACACAAAGCGTTTGCCATCAGCTTACGCCGTGCAATGTCATGATTAATAATTATAATAAATTATTAAAATAATAAACATTATATTCAGTTCACCATATGTTTTATGTCTCATGTTATAAGGAAGTATCTCCTCGATCCTATTGCATTTAACTAGGCACAAATCCAGAGCTGCAATTTAAAAGTACAACCCAATAACGTGTATCTCACATTTAATTCAGTTGTTGATTGAGGCATTCGACTGATATTTGAACCAAACAATTATTCTGTATAAAATATTTCATACTGCGGAAAATAATGTAGGTTCTTGAATGTTACGTACAGTCGCCAGCACGTCAAGGTATAAAAAACTGTCAAATTTCTCCAAATGATTTTTAACCTTAAATAGTTGGGAAAAAAAGTTCAAAATCAACTGAGAAAATTTGACATGTTGTGGTAACTTGATGTGCTGGCCACCGTACATTTGTTACACAACTAAAAATAGTACGTTATCTTTACATCCACTGTAATAAAATCTACGAAGAATTTATTGTCGGTAATGTTTGGCCATGTGTGGAACTATTTAAAAATTCGCTTAGACGCACGTGGATGGACAGTTATGATATAGTGCCGTAACTAGCCTTATATGTGCCCTATTAATTAAGATCTAAATAATCAGCCTATTTTACTTATGCTTGAAAACTCAATTTGTCCTTCCTTTTGTATGCGTAAAGAATATTCTGTTTATATATCCTATCCTACTATCCTACTTCCTACTATCCTACTATCCTACTATAATATAATATATAATATAATATTATAAATGTGAAAGTTTGTGAGGATGGATGGATGGATGGATGGATGTTTGTTACGTGCGTGAAAGAACGCAAAGACTACTGAACGGATTTTGATGAAACTTTACAGTATTATTGTTTATACATCAGAATAACATATAGGCTTTAAATTATAACGATATTTTGAGAAATTCCCACGGGATTGAGGAAAAACTATTCCACGCGGACGAAGTCGCGGGCAACAGCTAGTCTATCTATAATACTAGCTTAAATAATATTGGCATTTATGAACTTACTAGTTAACCCGGCAAACTGCGTTCTGCCTTAGATTGGGTTACGAGGTAAGTTTAAAGAGGACTACTTCCAGCAGTGGACGAATACGGGCTGATGATGATGATGATGAAACGTAAAAAATATACCATACTGGAGTATAAGTAAATATCGTTGTCGAATCGGCAAACCATCAGGGTTATTCGTTCTAGCACCATACAACAAAACGAAAAAGTTTAGTATATCTCAAGGTAATTCAATGAAGAGAATCGACCAGAGTGTAATCCCATCCAAGGAGGAACGATGTTTGCCGGGCCAGCTAGTATAATAATATAAATAATTATATAAGAAGAAAAAGACGTCGTGTTAAAAATACACCGCCCCTAAATTCACGAAAAAGTATAATTTAAACACTGTCTGCCACGATCGCCATTTAATCTTTTAAAAATAAAATGATGAAAAATGACAGTCGTAACTGAAATTGACGATTTTCTATTCCAATATATTTTATTATTTATTAAGTGTTCTTGAAGATTTTCCCTATTATTTTTCTTCTTAAACCACCCCTGTATTACGACAAACATAACATTAATAGAATTATGATAATCGGTCAAGCCGTTTTTGTGTTTAGGCGAGACTAACGAACGGTGATTGATTTTTATATAGGTACTAGTTGACCCGGCAAACTTCGTTCTGCCTTAGATTGGGTGGTTACAGCCTGGTAGACCCCTATTATTGAAGCACCTTGAGATATAAGTACCACACTGTTTCGTTTTATTGTATGGTACTGGAACAAACAACGCCGATTCGCTTCGCCTTAGAGTGGGTTACACCCTGGTAGATTCCCACAATTGAAGCACCTTGAGGCAAACAATCAGCTTTGTTCGTTCTAGAAACATACAGCAAAACGAAAAAGTTTTGTATATCTCAAAGTCAATGAAGAGAATCGACCAGTGTAACCCCATTTAGCGGAACGAAGTTTGCCGGGCCAGCTAGTATATAAACAGTTATATAACGAAGATTTTTTTTCTTCGTCAAGGTCGGATTAAAAATAAACTGCCTCTAAATTCACCAAAAAGTATAATTTAAACACTGGCTGCCACGAAAGCCATTAAAATAACACATTTTTTTAAATTAAAAATGACAGTTTCATACCGCGAGTCACGTAGATTATTTTCTATACCAATTAAATTAATTAATTATTTTTTATTTTTTAAGTGTGCTTTCAAGATTTTCCTCATTATTTTTCTTCTTAAACCACCCATGTGTTATGACAAACAAAACACAAAAATAATTATTCTAATCAGTCGAGCCATTTTTGCAGTTAGGTGACGCTAACGAACGGCGATTGATTTTTATATGATATAGAATTATAAAAATAATAATATACTGACACACATTTTTAACTCATATAAATTAATGATTGATGTGATAGAATACGTTGCAACATTTCCACTAGGTATTTTATAGACAGCCCCAAAAATGTTTAATACCTAATAGAATTGAGACGATAGATTAGAAAACGATAGAGATTAAGAAATCACTTATGAATAATCTGCACTGCCTTCGTTAATGAACACATTATAACAATATTATATGACGTTGTATCATCTAAAGGCGTTTATCTAGCAAAGATACTGCATAGAGTAGGTACTTTGTGTTTTGAAACATTGGACTGTTTGAATAGTATTGTAATGTTAAACATTATGTCACACTGTGTAGGCGGCCTTTTCATCATTAGTACAGTTGTCGATAATTCACAGCGCGGCTAGAAGCTGCTAACACAATACGTAGAAATTAAATTTAAAAAATATTAACCTAAATATAATATTAGAACGAACATAATTATTACGACTTAAAATAAATAAGGTTATTTTGCGATTAGGCTCAAATTAGAAATAGTCCTAAGGCTCAAACAACAACCAATTGAAGAGAACCGTTAATATCGACCTCCTCCTCATATAAAGATTCTTCGCTAATTGAGTAAAGTATACCTTTAGTCGCAATACAATAATCCAATTAAAGACTGAAGATTCTATGATATTTTCCCGTTTTTATTTAGGTATCAGTGAATTATGTACACAAATTAATTAATTTACTTGCAGGGTTCTGAATCAGCTCCATCCCCGCCTCCATCCAAACCGTACCTCGCTGGAGGCAGCGGTCGGTCCCCAGTTCCGTTAGAGAGACTGCTTGAAGAAGGAGTGCCTGAAGACGAGGCTATGGACACCTCCTCGCTCGCACTCACGCCTGACCAGGAGATCGCGGACCTTAAAAGAAAACTCCAAGCTCAACAACAACGGTAAGAATATTAAATGTTAAATCTATACTAAAATTGGAAAAAACCGGTCTCTGCATATTAAAGATACCTACTATTAAGAAACAAGTAAGTTAGAGGATATAAACACCTCCGAAATCAAAAATGACCTTTTTGGAATTATTGTCTGCAGGTTTTAATGTTATTTTCACATTTATTCTATTTCTATTAGAGATGAAGCGTATATACTAGAACAGATCCAAGGAACAGGTATTTCACGATACTAGCTGATACCTATTCCAACTTTTAAAATACTCGATCCAACTAGTATCACTGTGCCTGCGCGTATAAATTTGAATTTGGACTTTATTTCAATCCAGTTAAAAGTAAATATACTCTGTCTATTTTAACCAACACTCAATACTATAAGTCGATAAAATACTCGTTAAATTTTGAAATACTCGATCCACCTAGTATTACTGTGCCTACGCGTACAAATTTGAATTTGAACCTTATTTCTATGAGCATTAAAATGACGCGACGCGCACTCGTGTTTACCAAATTATTGGTGTGTCAATAATTTGAACCTTATTTTTATGAGCATTATGATGAAGCGACGCGCACTCGTGTTTACCAAATCATTAGTGTGTCAGCCATTTGAATTTGAACCTTATTTCAATCCTGATAAAAGTAAATATACTCTGATTTTTTGAAGCAATACTCGATACGAACCAAATACTAGGCATACTCGACGGACTTTATACACTAGGTACTTTGTAAATACTCGAGACTATACGATCCGATACAATACAGAGTATCGAGTACGGACTAGTATTTGTTGGGTAATCTTGTTGGATGCCGGCTGATTACCATTTTTTTATTATAGATTACTATGAAAAATGAATTTTAATATACGGTACGATGTAGTACCTAGATAAATATTTAACGTAAACAGTCCTAAGCCTGTGTAAAGAATGAAGAGAAGATTCCAATTCATTACGTACTGCATCCGCCGCAGTCGTACGCGTACTTCATACTAGGTGGAACAGGTATTTGGATCGAGTATTTATTCGGAATAGGAATAGGTACACCTAGTACGAAATTTACCTAGTACGACTCGTCTCTAATTTCTATACGTCCACGGGCGCGAGGCCGCGGGCGATACAAGTTGCAACCTTGCCTTATGTGAATCTTGTCGATGTTAAGATGAAAAAAATAACGAAATTACTCTGAGCAAGTTTCTGTCTGTGACTATAAGAATGTATTCTTACGTGGATTACAGATGTTCGACTTTGTAATACCTATAATGTAATCACATAATAACAGCTATTCAATAAATATAATTATATTTTTTATACATCTATATCATCTGGTGAGTTTAGTATTGTAATTTTTTTTTTTCCATAACTAATATCCTTGTTAGGGTAAAACACGTGACGGTGTTGCTGTCGGAGTCAGAGCGCGAGTGCGCGCGCATGGCACAGCTGAGCGAGCTGCTGAAGGCGGAGCTGCGGCGCGTCCGTGGAGCCACACAGAACGCACATAACACCGAGTATATGAAGAATGTCACGCTTAAGGTAATTACACATTTTAGTTTTTCAATTTAGTGCTGCAATTACCATCTGAAAATTTCTAACTATTCTTGACACATTATCATCGTCAGCCTACTGCTGGATATAGGCGTCTTTTAATGAGCACGATTTTCCATAGTGAAAAAATCTTTGTAATTTATCCTTTGTATTTTAAATCCGCACACAATGCAACATCGAAGAGTAACCATAAGCTACCTTTGGTTATACACTTACTACACTTTTGGAACAATCTATTTTTTTATATATACCACTAAGGTGGGAAAGCATTCGGCCCGCGTGATGGTGAGCGGTTATAGTACCTATGGACGCTTGAACCACCAGGGTATAACTCGCGCGTTGCAGACCCTGTGAAACTCCCCCTTTATGAAGAACCCCATGCTTTGGAAAAACTTCGGCGGGAAGGTGATTTCACGTGTTCGTTGGAGGAAATTCCTCTGGAATCGCATAGTACGATACCAGAGTGGTTTTAAGATATGTGGATGACTCCAAGCAGATGGCGAGAGATCGGTGGCAGAAACGAGCCATAGACATCGTTTCAAACAATTCCTTAGAATGCAGCCGTTTGTACGAACTTTATTATTAAGGATGTTAAACACATGAGGTCGAATCGTTTTGCACTTAAATAATAATTCCTCTTGGATTATATGTTAGTTTAGTGAAAATAAAGAATTCTTAATTACGTTGTATACTTCTAGTTCCTTACATTGCCGTCCGGTGATGAGCGCAGCCGTTTGGTGCCAGTGCTGCAGAAGATACTTACACTCACACACGATGAGACGCAGAAAATACACGCCGTCGCGAAGGGTAAGCATAATGTTACGAGACATCCGTATATATCTGTTAAAAAAAAACCGACGCTTGCCGCACTTCGCATATATTTGGTGCGGTACCAGCAGACAAAGAGAATTTTCTTTTTGTAATAATTTGGGTTTTCCCGTATAAATTTTAACGGCTGGCGAGGGTATCCTAAGCAACATAAAATATTACATAGCGCTGTATTGTTACTTCCAGGTTTGGACCCAAACCCAAGCAAAGGATGGGGCAGCTACCTGCCTTGGCCTGGAGGGAAATAAGAGTTAACTTACCGTAAAAATCATATCTATGAAAGTAAAATATGGGATAGCCGTAATGTAAGCAATAGAAATTATGTAAATTATCTGTGATTTACATATTGACAAATTCCCTTCCCCTTCTTTATGAATTTCAGAATGTTTTTTGCATTTAAGGCTATCATAGTTTATATATTTTTAGGCAATAAAAAAAATCTTATCCATATTTTTGTTCTAGTATTTTTAATGATTATTTATTTCGGAAATCTAAGGAACCTTAATGTAATTAGGTTATAATGAGAAACGTGTGATGATTATTAAATTTTGATGCATATTTCTTCTTATTTATCTAAATAGCCCAGAAAACAAAACGAAAACGTAATGATAATTTTATTGCTTTTCATGATGAAAACTAGATTTTTTTAATACTTGATGTTTTTTTTAGATAATGAATAATAGACAAACTCAATAGCTGAAATATTTTAAATATGGGACACATATCTAAGCAAATAAAAGGTTTTGCGGGGCTAATTGCCCCAGCATGTAATTTTTGTAGCATTTTATGTTATACGTAAAATAGCAACATTGGTTTAGCACAATATGTAGTAACTACTAGGTACGTGCATAAAGTAACTTACTGTGAAATTGTGAAAAAGATATATACCATCACGCCTGTGTTCCCCGAAGGGTTAGGCAAAGGTGTATTAATGTAACCCACACTTCGCCGGTTTTTTTTGGTCCCATAAAATAGGGGGCGAGCCTATTGCCATTAACCGGGTACAAACCCAGACTCCGAGCTACTACTGAGAATTTCATAGGAAAACCCAATTATACTTTGCTCGACCTAGGAATCGAACACAAGACCTCTAGCGTAGCAGTCGCGCTTAGGACCACTAGAGACTAATGAGGCATTCATGTGGTTGTGATGAGACGGTACATAATTATTTATTGCCATCTTTAAAAAAGCGCCAGTTTGGTAACATACACTCGTAGTTGTGGGAAAAATCACAAGAAGACTTTTTAATCACATTCCATTTTTTCTAGGAATTAAGTAGGTACTATCGTCTATCTTCGTAGACACCATTTTTAGAAAAAAAAATAGCGCCATTATTTATGTTTACCAAGATTGACTCTTTTTGGACAACTTTGTGATGCTATTATCTCAATATTTTAGTACTGAGTGATACTTAAAGAAAAAACTTGTATTTTATTATTTTCAATAAAGATCATAATATTCAAATTTGCATCGAGATAAAAAAATCTTGCTGTATTAGTTCTCGAGGCACTGTGATCTTCTCGAATTACCTTAATTTTTGGACATACAGGGTGGAATGGACATCGACGCACATCCGCTTACCATGAATTCAGTACCTACATGATTCTGGACCCCCTATATTTTATGATATTTTTTGTCGGCTATGAAAAGAAAAATCTGCTTATTCATACAAAATGTTGAAAGTGCTTCTTGAAAAAAGCTAAGAAAATTTTAAGAAGTAGCTTATTTGTTGCTTATTTTTGTTTTAGATTCAAGTTTACCCGCAGTAGCTCTGCCTGGGTACATAATACGGAGTGAAAAATTGAACATGGGCTTTTATTTTCACATACATAGATTTTTTTTTTCTAACGCGTCCTTTTTATACCCCTCGAAATCCAAGAGGTTTACATATTTTTATCAGGTCATTTATAACCAAAGACATTTAATACACTAGTAACTACTATTAAATCTCTTTGTTTATAACTATTTTCTTTCAGTGCTTTCTTTATTACTTTGTATGTAGGTTATCTGTTTTGAAAACGCCAATTTTATAGCTAGATGCCTATTCTAAAAAAAAGATAGGATTCGGAAGAAACATATAAAAGATAAGTTACGCTTTAAGGACCAGTACCTATGTATGGCCGTTAAATAAATAAAAAAGGAAAGAAGAATTGTTTGACTAAAATGTGTAATTATTATTTTAACAATTTAGAAATCTCGTTAAAAAATTAAAATATTTTGTTGTATAACTTAATTACGTTTTGCTTACCACACACAATTACTTGGTACCTAGGTATGTACGAGGTTATTATGACATAGTGACTCGTTGCGAAATCGCATCATTATTCTGAAACCGCCGTCACACATTTATTATTATTATTCTTTTATCAAGAGTATCGTAACAATATAAATATGCACTGCCTACACTCCGTAAATAATAATACTTTTTCCCAATCAGTTCGATTTCCCTACCTAGAGGTACGTCTATTTATATCTACTTTTCTTTACATAGTATAAAACAAAGTCGCTGCCGCTGCGCTGTGTGTACGCTTAGATCTTTTAAACTACGCAACGGATTTTAATGCAGTTTTACAATTATTCCCGCCCGCCGCCGGCATACCTAAGTTCATTCTATTTTTATTCATCTTTTGGCTTCAAAACCATATAAAAGTTTTTGCCTTACATATCTACCAGTGTACCCATGTATAATTTTACTTACTTACACTTTTAATTTTGCTTATAATTTTGATTACTTGTATAATTATTTTATCAATTTATTGCAATTGAACTTAGTATTTACGAATGTTATTATAAGAACTGCATAAAGGTAAAAAAATAAATAAGTATGTTACATAATATGATCCCGTTTTATTTATTAGTAACTAGCTTTTTGCCCGCAGCTTCACCCGCGTGGACAACACGATTTGACTGTTTAGTTTTTTCAATTCTGGCGGGAATTGGCATTTGCAAATCATCGTTACATATCTTTCCATCCGCTTTTTTGCTCGGGTAGACCAGAAAATTTGCCCAACTATATTATTTACCGAACTATAAACGCAGCCGATATTCTTTTCCAAGGTCTAGTCTATTTTTGTACCAAATTTTGTCAAAATCCAAACGGACTTTCATCCCTTATTTCATCCCCACCCAGTTTTAAATTTCAAATACCCAATATATCAAATATTTATTTATTTCTTATCAAGTGCCTAAACACAAAGTTTCCGCGTTTATCTCCAACAATGACAAACTCCCTTACAAATGTTCATCCCTTATTACAACCCCCTTTTTACAACAAAACGTAGCTTATATCCTTTCCCAAGGTCTAATCTATTTTTGTACCACATTTTATCAAAATCGGTTCCGAGGTTGGGCTTCAAAGCGTGACTTTGTTTGGACTTCCATATGAACTTTCATCCCCACACAGGTCGAAATTTTAAAAACGCTGGAACAAATTTTTACTTCTTATCAAGTGCCTAAATTCAAAGTATCATCGTTTCATCCCCACACAGGTCGAAATTTTAAAAACGCTAGAAAAAATATTTATTTATTTCTTATCAAGTGCCTTAATATAAAGTTTCATGGTTTTATCTTGAAAAATGACGAACTCCCATACAAACTTGCACCCCCTATTTCAACCCCTTCGAAACTATGTTTTGCAATAAAAGGTAGCCTATATCCTTTCTCAAGCTTTAGCCTATCCCAGTACCAAATTTCATTAAAATCGGTTGAGTGGTTTAGGCGTGAAAGCGTAACAGACAGGCAGAGTTACTTTCACATTTATAATATTAGTAGGGATAGTAGGGATTTGACCGTTTGTATTCGCGGTAAGTACATAATTTGACTACAATTAGGTGGTGCGACACAATCTCTTTGACTTACTCTATAGCGCGTGTGTGAAGAGGTCGCACAGGGTGCCTCCAAGAACTGTACTATAAGTACAGTTCTTGGACGCCGAAAATCTGTCAGGTCTCCAGATTGATAACCCTTTGTATGAATCGAGGAAGAGATAGATATAATTGAAAAAAAGCCTACGACAGGGCACACGCACCCTCCCATCCATGAAGAATGCGCAAACCTAAAAAAGGACTATGTCCTAATACCTAAGTTTAAATCGGAGGTACCATAACAACGGGAACCTACTTTTTTAACTGCTTCATTGGTCTAGTGATTGCGAGACTGTTACTATGACGGGATTCCAATGCCACCTGCCTAATCCGGAATATCGAATATCGGAAAACCTAAAGGCGTAAGATGGTAGGTACTTACATACGTATGTATTGTTTTTTACTACATAAAAAAAACCTGTCTAAAAGGTACAAAGAATATATGCGATAAAACATCTTCATAGTCATAGGTTAATAATTATACAACTTAGACAGACATCTAAGTAGGTATTTAGGTACCTAAGTACTCATCTAAGGCATCCGGATGTTGAAAACTTAAAACAATACAAATCCTCACCTCATACCATACCTCGCTCGTAATTAGACTCTTTTATAACGTCTCTTCGATCTTAAAAAGATACAAAACGTCCTAAATAGGTGCTTGGCCATGTTGTTGAAGCGCTAAGAAAAAGAAAGTTCCCAACTTCCGGATTTTCCTAGGTTTGATAAACTTTTAATTAACTGGTAGACATTGCATGATTGTAAAGCATCTTATATAAATAAAATAATAATGGCATCATATTGAAATAGTTCATACATTGTTGCTTGAACAATTCAAGTAAAAAGGCACCAGTTTGATTTTATTGATTGCATTTCCCGGGCGACTTGTCTACGGCGCATGCTCGAAAATTGTTCGGAAAATTCGTGACTGCGGCTGCAAAAGGTGAGCTTTTCTTGTGTTTCATTGTAAAATATATTACTCATTCAGAAATCGTTTGCGGTTTGTTCAATTCTATATCGTTTAAAAAACAAATATCTAATATCTAGTGGTTTTCTTGAAAATATTTTTTGACTTCGTCGCGTATCTACAGGGATTCAGCCGGTGAGATTTTAAAATTACTAATTTTTACGTCTTACTTTATTTGTTTTTAAGAAAACCAGTTTTTACTCGATTTGGTTTCGAATCGTCATAATAGCCTGAAATTATTAGTGTCTGGCACCTCAAACAAAAGGAACTTACATTAAAGTTTCATGTGGTTTTGTGTACCTACCTATTACTTTTATCTAAGAAAGGTTTTTTTCTAATATTCCTATCATATGAGCATGAATTGAAAAATATGATAATCTCCCCATTATTTCCAATTTCAAAGTTATGTCATGTCTAATGTCACCGTGACTGATTCCTGAAAAAACACCGGGCACATGGTGATTAGTTGTAGGTTTCTACATCATTTATCAGAAAGCAGGCAAAAATGCACAAGATGGACGCATTGCTAAGTCCATGTGCGTCGCCCATACACAATTACACTATGCTATGCTACGTAGTGCGACATGCGATTATTCTAATTTTGAATCATACTGTTGCAAATAATATATCTGCTTAAGAACTTGTATAGATCAGCATGTACTAATTTTAGAATGAATGTAGGTACTCTCTCTTCGGGATAGATAATATAATACACAATCAATGTATTGGGAAAATTCGCAGTTTATAAATTAACCTTCCTGTCCTGTTTCTGTTGCATCTTTTGAATCGTTACTTACTTTTAAAAACCTGCACCTAATATTCTTAGTTCAAAATCGTAAAATTTACGTAAAACATTGGTTACCTTTTCTTTCTTGCAGAAGGTTCAGTTAGGTTCTGAATAGTTACGAGGATTTTATAAATCAATTTAGTGGTCAAATTTTCTGAATGTATGCATATAAATTATAACACAATAGGCTTTCCTATATTTTGCTGTATTGATGTTACGGATTCCTACGCGCACGCTCCAAACGGCGAACGACTAAAATTTGCGACGGTTAAACTCCGCACCAACATTTGTTAAATGCGCTTTTAGTCCAGTTACAACGTAAAGTGTATAAACATAATACCACCTTTATTGTCCGGAAGCTTAGACAGAGGTGTACTGATGTACCTACACCCACAGTTCGCTGGTGTGTTTAGGTCCAAGTAATACAGAGTAGGTACCTATTGCCATTAACAGAGCAAAATCTAAACTCCAAGCTGCTACTGAGAATTACATAGGAAAACCCGATTTACTTAAGCTGGGTTAATCCCAGGAGCTCCAGAGTAGCAGTTATACTTACGATCCCAAGACTTAACAGGTCATTCAAATATCTGCCTAGTTATCATCTCTCTCTCATTTAAGAGCTCAGCTTTTGTCGGTGGAGCAATCGCCACTCTTCTCTATTCTCTGCCTTCTGTTTGACCTCTTGATATGATGTACTCCCACTTTTTCCTTCACTTATTCAATAAAACTTCTTTTAGGTCTTCCCCTTCCTCGTTTTCTTGCAATGATGCCTTCTAAAATTGGCTTAAAAAAGTTGTCGTGTCGCATCAAGTGGCCAATCATCTTTCCTCGCCTGTTTTAAGAGCTGACTCCGCTCGCCAACAATTAATAAGACTTCCTCATTCGTGTTCCTTTCCTTCCAACTGATCTTCTCCATTCTCCTCCAGCACCACATTTCAAATGCCTCTTACCTTTCTCTGTCTCTCTGGGTTGAAGTCCACGTTTCACAGTCATATAGAACTTATACTCCATACAAAAGTCTTGATTAACCGTTTCCTGATAGTGGTGTTTATTTTACGTGTAAATATTTTTTTTCTGTTAAAACCTTGTTTAGCCATTGCGATTCTTCCTATTGTTATCATAACTCTAATAAAATAAGGAATCTATGGATAATATTGTCGTCCTAAAAGGATGAACAGTACCTACAAGGAAATATTCTGGGGTAATAACATTTATTATTCAAAACGCACAACCTGCAAGGTTTAGGGAACTAGGACGTAGATTGTGTACTGTGTCCGTGGAACTGGTCGCGTGTCTTCAGTTTCTGTAACGCGTGAAAGCTGGGTAAGTTGCCTTTGGAAAAAAAAAAAACATCTATCAACCACATTTAGACGTACTGTTACCTAATTGCCGTGAAAGTTGCTTAGAAATGCAGCTGTAGTAAAAATATCTATAACATAGGTATTTTTACTAAAGCTGTCTAAGATAAATTCTCGACACCTACATTAAACATACCATCATACCTATATTTCCCGAAGGGTTAGGCAAAAGTGTACTAATGCACACCCACACGATATGTTTAGGTCCCACGTAATAGGGGGCGAGCCTATCGCCATTAAAACCGGGCACAAATACAGACTCCGAGCTGCTACTGAGAACTTCATAGAAAAACCCAATAACACTTTGCTTATAATAATCAGCAACCCAGGACCTCTAGCGTAGCAGTCGCGCTTAGGACCACTAGACTAATGAGGCAGCCACATATTCTCGATACATGTAGATAATAGAAACTGAGTTGAAGTGCTTACTGGTATATATTTTCTACAACTACAACCTTAACTACAAATCTCTCTTTATCATCCCTACTGTCAATCCCACATGGTAATGGAAGGCGCAAGAAAGGAGAGTTAGACCCAAAGAGAATATAGTCTTTGGTTAGACCGATAGATAAATAATGTGCACAACTTTTTTGAAAAACAGTGTTACCTTTGTTACCCAGGTTACAAATTGATCCATTTATATTTCGTCTTACGCCAGAAGAAGGATGGGTAAAGAGAAGACTCACATCAACATTGTGGTGATCGGCCACGTAGACTCTGGCAAGTCTACCACTACTGGTCATCTCATCTACAAATGCGGTGGCATCGACAAGAGAACTATCGAGAAGTTCGAAAAGGAGGCCCAGGAGATGGGCAAGGGTTCCTTCAAGTATGCCTGGGTGCGTAAATAACCAATGAGCTGGTATAGTATTTCTTTTGTGTACCTAAGGGATGGCAGTGGGTGACTGAAGGTGCTCTTGTTCTCTGATGCACGAAACCATTATAATGATTGACTGATTGAATAGCTCTTATATATTGCTAAAAGGTAGACCAGGTACAGGTATACAGCTATACATTAGCTACCTGCAGGAGTCTCCAAATGGCGGAACGCAGTCCGGACCTGGACTTCCGCCCTATTTTGTGTTTAGTACCAGTAAACGTTATGCCTCGGCAAAACGATATCTTCTACAAAACGGACCGCGACAGTTAGTACATTTTTTTGTAATTCGTAGGTGTTGGATAAGCTAAAAGCAGAGCGTGAGCGCGGCATCACGATTGACATAGCTCTATGGAAGTTCGAGACTGGCAAGTATTATGTGACCATCATCGATGCGCCCGGACACAGGGACTTCATCAAGAACATGATAACTGGCACCTCCCAGGTAATTAAACACCGCGGTAGGTGTAGGTTCCTACACCGCGGAGTACACAATGCCTTTGCTGTTTAGGCTTATAGGTATTCAGAGAGGATTCTAAGCGAAAACTTACGCTTCCAAACGAACGAACGAACGGAAGTAAGTGATATCTTAGAAACGAGGTTTCCAATATGCAGACAAAACGACACCACTACAGTTTTTTCTTTAGAAGTTCTCTGAGAAAGTGAACTTAAGTACGAAGTAGTTTTACCTACTATACTGTTGGAGGAGGATTATTATTGACTGCCTAATTAGTCTAGTGGTCCTACGTGTGACTGCTACGCTAGAGGTCCTGGGTTCGATCCCCAGGTCAAGCAAAGTGTTATTGGATTTTTTCTATGAAATTCCCAGTAACAGCTTGGAGTCTGGATTTGTGCCCGGTTAATGGCTCACCCATCAGCTCGCGCTTATTACATGGGACCTAAACATACTGGCGAAATGTGGGTGTACTTACATTAGTACACCTCTGCCTATCCCTTCGAGGAATACAGGCGTGATGGTATGCAGATTTTTATTCACCACGCGACTTTTCGCGGTACCCTAATTTAATAATTACTTGGTCCACTAGGCTGACTGCGCGGTGTTAATTGTGGCTGCGGGCACGGGCGAGTTCGAAGCAGGCATCAGTAAGAACGGGCAGACGCGCGAACACGCCCTCTTGGCCTTCACCCTGGGCGTCAAGCAGCTCATCGTAGGTGTTAATAAGATGGACTCCACCGAGCCCCCGTACCACGAGGCACGTTACGAGGAAATTAAGAAGGAGGTGTCCTCTTATATTAAGAAGATTGGTAAGTTTAGCTTGTCTACGAATAAACAAACGTTGGGTTTTTGCCGTACCTATTTGACTAATTTATATAATTATGTACCTGTTATGTTTTAATACCTACTTAATAACTTCTATTAACTGAAGTGGCTTAATTATGTTTTTGAAAGTATTATGCAATATACTCCATAAGTACTTAATTCTTTCACAATCCAAGAGAAGGGAAATATGACATTATATGCCGAATTGGATCCAATAAAAGATTCAATCATTGTTCAATATAATCTTTTATATTGTCTGTTTGTATCGCCTTGACATTCAAATGCGAGAGCTCCGTAATGAATAAAACATACAATATCGGCATGCATAGATGTAAAACAGCAAATAGAAGACCACATTGACGTACTCCTATTCACGTAATACTTACTTTTCGATGCGGCAGGCTACAACCCCGCCACGGTGGCGTTCGTGCCCATCTCGGGCTGGCACGGCGACAACATGCTGGAGCCCTCCGACAAAATGCCCTGGTTCAAGGGCTGGACCATCGACCGCAAAGAGGGCAAGGTTGAGGGAAAAACCCTTATTGAGGTAGGTTCTACTTATTGATATTGTTTGTGTTTTGGTTTCGATAATAAAGGCAGTTCTCCGCTGCATATTGTATTGGTAGAAGCTATTGCTTTGCCGTTCAACATACGGATAAATTGCTCATAATTATAATGACAAAAGTACCTGCGTGTTAGGGATTGAGAGGATACTTATAAGTATGTCGAACTGTTTCAAAAGAGCTGCTTTTGAACAGATACGTAGTTAGTTACTTTCACCTCGTTCCTTTCGATTTAGTCCTTAACCTTTGAACTCGCCTTCGCGAAGCTTCCACTCTAGACGTGGTGTCGCAACATGTCTATTGTAAAAATAACTTTGATGCTTCGACATAAAAAATCTCGAAGTGGGTGATAGATGTCTTACTAACTTTAGAACTGTAGGTAGGAAACATGACTCGTGTTTGCATATTGAAAGTATCTAGAAGAGAGAGAGGTGTTAATGAACATAAAACAAAGCAATATTTTTAGAATGTCTGTCAGAATTATGTTTACTTCTCAAGCGTCTTGCAATAACGAATAACTGAGTAAGTATATTATGTCCTGTGATGATAGGTAAACAAATGTACCTACTTGTGTCCATTTTGTCTGTGTAGTAGGACCTATCCGGGTGACCTACCAGGTTAAATGCGATCACGAACCCTATAACCCTAACCATCGATTTAGGACGGCGAGGTGTGACATCTGTACGAGATCGAAATATCGAACTCCTGCCCGCACGGAGGACATTTTCGTCATTACATTTTTTAGATAGTAAGACACCTAGTGTCCTATTATTATTCATATACAATTGTTCGGTTCAATTGTTTCGAAGAAATGGTTCAATTATACCAGCAATACTATTGATGCTGCTTGCTACCAATCCTGCCTTTAAAGAAAGGCGAAATGCATGTAACTATTTGTAAATGAAAAAAACATACTATCACGCCTGTATTCCCTGCAGGCAGAGGTGTAGGTACTACTAATGTATACCCACACTTCACCGGTAGATATATTTAGGTCCCATGATGTAATAGGGGGCGAGCCTATTGCCATACTATTTGTAAATGTTCCGATCAAAAATGTACCTAATTGATGATGGTAGGCTCTGGACGCCATTCAACCTCCATCCCGGCCCACGGAGAAGCCGCTGCGCTTGCCTCTGCAGGACGTGTACAAGATAGGAGGCATAGGCACGGTGCCCGTGGGACGAGTCGAGACCGGCATACTCAAACCCGGTAAGAGATAACCATCTTGGTGCAGATATTTTAACATATTTAACCCATGTTTGTGAGTATTTTTTAAGTTATACATTAACCAACTGCAGTGCACTGGTCTTCGTTCAAAGAGGCTTTCGTTTAGGACAAATTTCACCACTCTGGGCGGCAAGGCTGGCATCTTAATGAATTCCCAAAGTCCTTACAATTCCCAATGCTTACTTCCACCGTTAAAATAAGTGATAATAAATTATTCGAGAAGTCGACAGTTGTATCGCATTCGAACCTGGAACACTATGCACCGCAAGCCTTCTTTGTAATCACGAGGCGGCTAGGCTATGAGTCTTACTATATGTCAATTATTACGTGCACAGCGAATGATTCCAAATTATACTTTTACTTTGAGTGGAATAGAACCAATATTAAATATTTTGTAAAGGCATGGTGGTTGTGTTCGCGCCTGCTGCAATCACCACTGAAGTGAAGTCCGTGGAGATGCACCACGAGGCTTTACAGGAGGCCATGCCTGGCGACAACGTGGGATTCAACGTTAAGGTAATACTTTTTTGCTTGGCAAGTTTTTGGCAAATCTATGTTTCAGTCGTTTAGCCCTAAATAATGAGTGTACCTAATAATTACGGGAAAATAGCAAAAATGTTGAAACCAAATATAAGACACTAATATAACCTTACCCTACTTTATTTGAAAATAATACCTAATAATGAGGTTACCCGCTTTGCAGAATGTGTCTGTGAAGGAGCTGCGTCGTGGCTACGTGGCCGGTGACTCTAAGAACGCTCCACCCAAAGGTGCTTCTGACTTCACTGCCCAGGTATGATAGTTTACTATAATTTATTCCATAGGTACAGAGTTGTAAATTCTTACTAAGTATTTACTTCTTTTTACAGCGAGAATTAATAACGTTTCTTATCTGACGTGACTAAAGCTGGTAGGTACTTAATTCAAGAAATCTGGCAATCATTTGATTTAATGTAGCTAGCTTTTAATTAGGTTAACAATGCATCGTCAGCCTTATCCGTATTATATTACTTAACGGATCTTTCAAAATTACTATATTCTAAATGTAATTGAAAAGAAATACAACAAGAGGTAGGTAACAATAACCTACATATACATAGTATCAAGAAATCCGAAGACTCTACCTCCAAAAAGGAAAATCTACCCGTAAAGTCGAACCAAAGATTACCGTATCATAATTTCTGTCGTTCCTATTTCTTAATTTAGGTACGTACTATTTCAACTCAAGCGCCGGCTGGTTACATTAAATTTAGAAATTGCCTAAAATGCTGACACAGTTGCGAAAACTTTACTGGCCAGTTAAGTATCTAAATTGTTACTAAATATAAATCATTACCAAGTAGTTGTAACATTATCGTGCCCCCTAATTTCCTGCAGCCTATCAAGTTTTGTAATGAATGTTATCTGTTGACCTTGATACTAGCTGTAGCGTTAGGTACTAACAAATAAGTTCCAGTTTCGCCTCTTGCATGTCTAATGCAAAATGGTGCAAAATTAGTCATTGGTTTTTATTGAGCGTTTCCGGTAATAAGGTAACTAGTATGAATAGCTAACTGGCCAGGCCTTAGCCAGGAATTCACTACGGGCAGAAATCATATGTCCAAAAAAATATAGGTACGGTAGGTTGGCCTACATTTCTGATTAGCGCCCATTTCACACGGCCGTCATACTAATATTTTTTTCTTCTGATCTAGTCTCGTGAAAAACCTAAATGGGCCCGTTTTTGATGTTTTTTGTGGAACATAACACTGTGCTTAATATACTTAACTATTTAATTTAATTAAATTTTAACATATTTAAATTAAATTAAATTTTTATTGAATGCAATTTCATTTAAATTACCAAATTAAGTAATAGAGCTATGTACTGAACTATAACGCAATAAAAAAATATCAGAATCAGTCTGACGTGGCATAAAAACTAGGTACGTAATAGGGGGATAGGTCACATGTTACTGTTGGAGGATATATTGAGAGTAGGTAGGTATTTGGTCAAAAGGCAGCAAGTGCAGATAGGTGCACTCCGTATCGTATTGATTGCTCACTAATGTGTTGTGTTCAGGTGATCGTGCTGAACCACCCGGGCCAGATCAGCAATGGGTACACGCCCGTGCTGGACTGCCACACCGCGCACATCGCATGCAAGTTCGCCGAGATCAAGGAGAAGTGCGACCGCCGTACTGGTGCGTGCCATACAATCATTACAAATAAATATACCTCCTGAACTACCAATAATCACCAGTTATTAAATAAACTCTGTTATTAAATACTCTCTGCCTAACCCCATGGGAGAGAAACGTGACAATATGTATGTATGTATGTATTAAATAAACATAATGTTATGGGTACTTCATATCATCATCAACCCATTACATTGTCCCACTGTTGGGCACGGGTCTCCTCCCAATACGAGAGGGATTAGGCTATAGTCCGCCACGCTAGCCTACTGCGGGTTGGCAGACTTCACATGCCGTCAAGAAAATCTCTTAGCCATGCAGGTTTCCTCACGATGTTTTCCTTCACCGTTTAGCGCGTGATAATTAATTATGAATACGCACATAACTTCGATAAGTTAGAGGTGCGTGCCTTGGATTCGAACTCGAGACCTTTTTACTTGGCAGTCCAATGATCATATCACTAGGCTATCACTGCACTTCATATAATATTAAAGTAATCCTATATACTCATTCCCTAACCCAATCCCACATACCCAATCCCAATCCTATTTACTCATTCCCCCGGCCGATCTTAAGCGGTCACCGTAGCCTATGTCCGCTTGCAACACCAGGGGTATCGCTCGCATCGTGCAGGCCCTGCAAAGAAAAAGGGAGGGGATCCAGAAAAGGAGAAGGAAGGGAACTAAGAAAGGAATTGGGCTTCCGATGATCCACATGCAAAGTACGCATCGCAACAGTATGCATACTGCTATTTCACGTCGATATTCTGTGGGAGGCTGTGGTGTAGCTACCGGTGGGCTAGCCGGGGCAGTGTCCCGGGGCCCGTAGGCTCAGGGAGCCCCTCGGACTCTCCCCGCAACGAATGAACGAATCTGGATGACGACAAATCTGGAGTACGTCGAATTCGGAAAACGACGAATACGATACAAACGATTTTAAATAGTTTAGTTGGGGCCCTAGGCCCCTAGTTGATTTTTTGCCCAGGGCCTTTGGTTACCTAGCTACGCCATTGGTGGGAGGGAAGTAGTTCCCGGTCGTGCCGTCCCATCAATGCTAGCAAACTACTACAAGTTGCTAAGAAAATAATATATACCTATAATAACTCGTTACGGTACAGGAAAAACCACGGAGGTGGATCCGAAATCGATAAAGTCTGGCGACGCGGCCATTGTGACGCTGGTGCCGACCAAGGCGCTGTGCGTGGAGTCGTTCCAGGAGTTCCCGCCGCTCGGCCGCTTCGCCGTGCGCGACATGCGCCAGACCGTCGCTGTCGGCGTCATCAAGGTATTATTACCATAACTTTTTTGGTAAAATACTTACTAGTTGACCAACAACTTCTACAATGTAAATTCTCTAAAGTCTATGGCCGTTTATCTGAATTTCTCACAGTAGGGATAGGTATAAGTGACACATTATACCAACTACTCTTTGGCCTCATTTGAATTGTAATTGGCCCGAAAAATAGAGGTAAATAAATTCCCTAGATATTAACCAAGTATTTTATTTTAGTAAACAACATTCGGTCTAATTGAAATACCACCTACCCACAGTACGCGTTTTCCTTTTCCAACAGTGTTTCTATGTGTTATATTTTTGTTTCAGAGCGTAACTTTCAAGGAGGTTACGACGGGTAAAATTACTAAGGCTGCCGAGAAGGCCCAGAAGAAAAAATAACTATGGGGCACCTTATACAATGTACTGCATCCGGCAACCACCGCGCGCCCGGCGCCGTGCACCTGCGCGACCCGCGGCGGTTGCACTGCAGCCCGCATTACTAAACGATACCCATTGTCGCTGTTGAGTCCTAGCCGTGTACGACCCCCTCTAGTGTCTCCCCGCAATCGGAGCTTCTTCACTGGTGACATCACGCTCGTCCTATACGTCTGCATTTATCATAGCACGATATTCTTAAAGTTAGTTCGTTTTAGTTACGCTTACGTGTTAAGTTTATATCTTTGTGATTATTTTAGTCGTAAGTTACTCGCCAAGTTTGAGTTTCCGTATCTGAAAGCACGTTACGTTTTGTTTTTCCATCGCAAGGAGTTTAGAAGGAAAAGCAATGGAGTGGTTGTTGAATTTTTAAACCATTCCCGTGCACAGAACTCACTGACTGCTTCACGAGTGCCAACTGACTCTATCTGGTACTCTCTTCGATTTGTACTTCTTGATCATTTCTATAATTATTTTATTTATTATCAACGATATTTTTATCATTTCTGTCAGATTTTTCCTTAATATTTTAAAATTATCTTTTAAATAGCTACATGTTCTCATAATAATGTCTGGTTGTTTGATTAATGAATGAAATTCATTGTACTTACTTATGTATTTTATTATGCCTAGATACGTAGGTGTAAGTATTAACGTATCTACTTGTTTCATATTATTATGGTCGAAGAATATTATTGTAAAGTTAACATCAGATTAGTTGTTGCGGGAATTTGATTGTAAATCATTCCTTCGTAGTTAGCAGTATGACTAAACGTTAAAAACGTAAATGATACTTATAAATTTTTGACAACTTTGTAAAGCGTAGGATCATAACGAATTTTGGTTCCTAGTTAAAAAAAAAAATTAATTTAAACTTCTGTGTCTGGATTAAAGTATTCAATGTTAATCAACCCATTAATACCGTTTCCATAATATTACTATATTTAGGTATTCTTACATACGGAAAACAAACTCCGAGACTCATTTTAAGCTAAATGTAACTTTGTAATTTTTTCAATGATTTTGTAAAGACCTTGATCCTGATAAAACCAATAAAGAAGCTACTGGTATAACGAGTTTTATTTGAGAACATTCGCGTTATATGCACGCGAGTCGAGTACGGAAATATTTTCTATTTAGAATATGTACACACGGCTACAGGTCAACCTATACAAATCCAGTTTAAGCTGTAGCCCGATTCACGTAATAAAACCGTAGCGATGTCGCAGCGACTTAATCGTTGAAAAATATTTCCCTATTCACGAATCCGTCGATCGGACCGATTTAGAAGTCGTCCTATTGAAAAAATTTTTTTTTCACCCGCCCGACGCGATGACGCTCGTTGGCGGGCGAATTAAGATCGTATAAGCACGCGATTTAAAAACGTGCGACAGATTATAATAAGCGTTTTACGCGTTTTTTAACTAATACAAGGATAAATTACAATATAGGTACTTTGACAATTTGTTTTGTTGAAAGTATTAACAATAAACTGTACTTACATAGTATGTACTTTATATTAAAATAATAATAAAAAGATATCGTACAGGATATCTGAAGCGGTCTAGGCTATAAGATAATATGCAATATGTATTCATAAAACCACAACTAGTTACGGATTTCTGGGCGCGACTTATAAAAACGCTAGAAAACGCTGAGCAACAATCGACAGTTTTTAGACCAAGTCAGTAAAAAAACGCTGGAAAAACGTGGCTTGGAAGTCAATTTTAGTTTTTGTGATTTCAGAGAAATCCCTTATTATTTTCTTTTTCGAATGATGGTATTATAGGGTACTATTTTGGTACAGTTTTTTGATAAATATCCAAGAACATAATTCTCAGGCGTTTGGACGATACGAACTTTGTCACGCCATCCTGACGTCAGGATGAAAAATATGTGTTTTATATACCTTCCCGTGAGGTACTATTTATCTAAGCATAGGTACTATTTAGTACAGTTTAGGTACAGTTTTTTGGTATATATTTCGTGAAGATTCAGACCACTTAAAAACTTTGACACGGGATTCTGATAGATACGAAAAATTTACCAAATACCATGAAAATAAATTTCGCGCCCAAACCTGACTTCATATAAAATAGTTTTACTTTTTGCCCATCACTAGTCACGGCCAACTGACAGATAGGGATGTGACTTTACGGAAAAAAAAATATTATTTAAAAATAGATTTTTATCTCTTTCAAAAAAAATCGTTCATAAAAAAACGATTTACAAGAAATAATAATCGTTTTTTTTAATTATCGATTATTTCTTATCATCCCTACTGACAGATATCCGGAACGCATTCTCTCAGCGGCCGGACTCTAATAATATTAATAATACCATAGTGTAATAGATTTCATTACACTATGTAATACCAAGATTCTAGCCATTATCTGTTCAGCATACGTCGGTCAGTTTTATGTAAATATCACCGTAAAATTGTAAACATCGTTAGATCATAATCTATCTTGCGAGACTGTAAACTGTCAATAGATTGTGAACTCCAATGTGCTGCTTACAGCGCGAGAGGTGCATTCCGTCGCATGCCATTGCACAATTCGACGGTTTTACTCCGATAGATTAAAATCTACCCAAAAATAATGTGTGACAGTTTACAATCTCGCGGTATTTTCAATTTTACGGTGACATATATATATACTTCGAGCATACCGTGTTGCTCGAAGCAATACCTGCGAGGCTGCGACCCAAATAATCGAATCTTTTTACCAGATTACCATTTGAGTCGGCTTGCGCCAAATAAACGATCGCGATCGGTTGGTGCGAAGACGTCAGTTATATTTACAGCTCAAGTGCCAGTGCTCAAGCGTCAGCATTGGGCACGATATTTTAAAAATCTTGGCTTTTCGCAAATTATTCGGCTATAACACATTCTAGGTATGTACATGGTAGTTGAAATTGCGACATCAACAATAACTTATTCACGATTGAGTACAAAAATCTTTGCTTATATGTCGCTATCGTAGGAGATTTAGGTGTTTTAATTTTTGGCCGAATCCACTATCTTACACTAAAGTCCTCGATGATAACGATTTATAAGCAAAAGTTTTAATTCCAAATTGTAAATAAGTTATTCTGGATGTCGAAATTTCTACTGCCATGTACCTAGAATGTGTTATAGCCGTGATAGCTGAAAATTTATTTTGAATTTTGCGCCCAACCCCGACTAAAGAAATGGATCTTTGGGCATCTCATAGCTAGCTAAAAAGGTCATAAGTCAATTGTCAAAAATAAGAAAAAACATTAGATTTGACAGTGACATGTTACTGACAGTGTCATGCGGCAGTGTATGATTTTGACAGTTCGTGTTATCAAGATTCTGTGGGTTGGGTGAGTTTTCGCCTTGTATATTTACTTACGATACCAGTGAGTTGTTGATAACGAAACACGATGACGTGTGCTTTGCCGTAAGTGAAAGTAACTTTTAAGTGGAAGGAGCAATACGCGTAGGCCTTCAATATCTGCTGTGTATTGTAGCGACTGCAGTCTATCGCGAGCCGTGGTTTTGTACACTTGTATCCGATATAACGTTCTACTTCGATTACGATGTGTGGAATTTTTGCATATATTAACCACCTAACGCCTAAAACTCGGCGAGAAATATTGGAATTATTAGTAACTGGATTGAAACGCTTAGAATATCGCGGTTATGATTCAGCAGGCGTCGCTGTCGATGCCGCTGATCAGAAAGACATAGCTGTTCTCAAACGAAGGGGCAAAGTAGCCGCCCTCGAAGAACTCCTGCAGGAGCGCAGTGTTGATCTATCTGTGGAAGATTGCGTGGATTCTCACTGTGGAATTGCTCACACGAGATGGGCCACTCACGGGGAGCCAAGCGCTGTAAACTCTCATCCGCAGAGGTCTGGAGAAGACAATGCTTTTGTTGTTATTCACAATGGGATCATTACTAACTACAAAGAAGTTAAAACATTCCTTGAGAACAAGGGCTATATTTTTGAGTCCCAAACTGATACAGAAGCAATTGCGAAGCTGATTCATCATTTGTACAGCCAGCACAAGGATTACAGCTTCCAAGAGCTGGCAGAACAGGTAATACAACAATTAGAAGGTGCTTTTGCTTTGTGCTTCAAATCACGGTATTTCCCAAATGAGTGTGTAGCTACCCGCCGAGGTAGTCCACTACTTGTAGGCATCAAAACACGCCGCCGTCTCTCCAGTGATCATGTTCCAATAATGTACACAAACAACAAAGCCACCCGTGGTGTTGTACCATCTGTGCCACGAGTGAACAGCCATGCTCACTTCCAGCCTGAAGAAGAAAGGGAAGTAGAATATTTCTTTGCTTCTGATGCCTCAGCAGTCATTGAACATACCAATAAAGTGCTTTACTTTGAAGATGATGATGTTGCCCATATCAAAGATGGTGTCCTTAGCATTCACCGTCTGTCAGGCAGTAGCAATGACCCTCATCAACGTGAAATTTTTACACTCAAACTGGAACTGCAACAAATCATGAAAGGCAATTATGAATACTTCATGCAAAAGGAAATTTTTGAACAACCCGAGTCCATTGTGAACACAATGAGAGGCCGCCTTAACTTTGCTGATAGCACTGTTACCCTGGGTGGTATTAAAGATTACATTCCTGAGATCAAGAGATGCAGAAGGTTGATGTTAATTGGATGTGGTACCAGTTACCACAGTGCTGTAGCTACTCGGCAGCTTCTTGAAGAATTAACAGAGTTGCCAGTGATGGTGGAACTAGCTTCTGATTTCTTAGACAGAAACACACCTGTGTTCCGTGATGATGTTTGCTTCTTTATCTCCCAGTCTGGAGAAACTGCCGACACTCTAATGGCACTTCGTTACTGCAAGCGTCATGGCGCCCTTATTGTCGGTATTACTAACACGGTAGGCAGTTCAATTTGTCGTGAGTCCCACTGCGGTGTCCACATCAACGCCGGCCCTGAAATCGGTGTCGCATCAACGAAAGCCTACACATCACAGTTTGTATCTTTAGTAATGTTTGCTCTTGTTATCAGCGAGGATCGTATCTCTCTACAAAAGCGGCGCGCCGATATAATTGAGGGACTTCATGAGCTAGACACTAAAATTCGGCAAGTACTAGCTCTAGACAAAGAAGTGAAAACACTGGCTGAAGACCTTTTCCGTCAGCGATCTTTACTTATCATGGGTCGCGGATACAACTTCGCCACCTGCCTTGAAGGAGCCTTGAAAGTGAAAGAATTGACTTACATGCATAGTGAGGGTATTATGGCCGGTGAACTCAAGCATGGCCCGCTAGCACTTATTGATGACTCGATGCCAGTTGTGATGATAGTCATGCGCGACCCTGTTTACACCAAATGCATGAATGCTTTACAGCAAGTAACTGCCCGCCAAGGTAGACCTATTCTCATTTGTGAGGAAGGTGACAAAGAAACAATGGCGTTCGCATCGCGGTGCCTCCAGATACCAAAAACTGTGGATTGCCTCCAGGGAGTCCTTACGGTTATCCCCATGCAGTTACTCGCTTACCACATCGCCGTTCTGCGTGAATGCAACGTTGACTGCCCGCGTAATCTCGCCAAATCTGTAACTGTGGAGTAGGTAACTTTTTAGTTAAACTACCTACCAACGTAGGTGTTTCATGTTGCGTTAACTATAGTAAAAAATAATTATTGCCAGAAAAGATATTGTTATTCAGTAATGGACCAAAATAGTTTTGCATAGTTGTGAGATTACAATCGACAATACATCGTTTTATAACCTCGACGAAAAAAGATGGGGTATTACGTTTTATGTGGTCTAAATATTAATAAGTATCATGAATGTTATACTCATTGATCAATTATTTACATAATTAATTTTAATGCTTCAATATCATCGCTGGCAATATTGGGAAACTACTTTTTTACAATATGTTGAATATTTGTATGCCTTATTTCCTGATCAGGATATTCATACATTCCGAAAAATCTTACTAAAATTGCATTGACATTCCACGTATTGTCAATATTGTATAATTATATTTATATTTTTTTGTCTGTGAGGCTAAAATGCGCGCTACGAAATAAATTATCGTGTTCCCATACGAGCAGATAATGCGACGACAAAATTAAATTATGTCCCTGCACTATCTCGTCTGGCTACCTCATTGGTCTGAAGTCTTGATTTAGTGCAATTCCCAGGTCAATGGGTATAGTATCCCATTGACCTGGGAATTGCACTCAAATGCACGTGGTTTGGAAACATACAACGAAGTACATCTCTGCCTTATCCGTCGTGGATATAGGCATGATGGTATGTTATGTTTTTGCACGCATTTTAGCCTCCTGGTTGGCATTTTATTAGCTATTATTGTATACTTCAAGATACCTATGTTGCTGTATCAAGGCCATGCCTCTCGCGCATACCACCTATACATAGGCAGACCTTAAGTGATTGCAAATAAATTCCACTCGCCTAATTTTCTTGATTTATAATTGCGTTCTTGTCTTGGAGATGTCCACAATATAATTTTATGCGGACACTGTAATTGCACCACTTGCCAGCTGACTAGTGCGTACTGCCATGTTCAATTGATATTAGTTTTATTTACACTTACCTAGTAATTGTATATAGACATCACTATTATTTTACTTACTGCAAATTATGTAGTCGTAACGCTGTTGTATTGTCAGTTTCATAATTTGTTCTCTTCATTTTCGCTAAATGAAGCGACGTATGCGTATGACGTACTGTACAATATTTTTGAATATTTACGTTTTATACATATATTGTACGTCGATAAATATATATGTATATGAAACGACGAATTACCAGAGATGTGCAATTTAACGTGTGATTCATAGAATTCTTAGAAATGGAATTTGAAGCGAATATACATTAATTTCACTTTTTTATTAAGTATCCTGCTACGATAAAGTGTCTGTTATCTTTATGTACTTACATAGGTACTTTTACAAAATTTATTTTTCATGTTCTAAAATTTATTTCTAAAGATGTTATCACTTGATAAGTGCTTTAATTTTAGTATCAATATCAGATTGTCCGAAGTTGAAATGGAGTTCTTTGAGAATCCGGTTGTGTTATTTTCTTTAAAATTTTATAATTATATAATATTATAATGTACAGAGAATGTAGCGGTACTTTACAATACCCGCGGCGGCGCGGTGCCTGTTTGCAGAATGCTCAAACGTAGACGAAGCAAATAATACCACATAATATATGATAAATGACGATTCATCTCTCATAAACAATATATGTAGCATCTAACAAAAGCAACGACCTGCGTTCGTCTGATACCGCTGTTGATATGCATCACATTTAATTGAGATTCTTAGTATGTACTTATAAGAAGGATTTGTATATACTTTTAGAGTTGGCATAAGAATGTTCTAGATGTATAAATTTTACTTACATTTTACATACATAGGTGATGTATGACATAAATCTATCTTATTAGCGATAAGTAGGTATGTACCTATATAATAGTATTGTAACGTAGTGTTCTGTGTAGATAGCACCGGTTACTCGATAACTTTAGCTGATATATCCATACCTATAACATTTTAACAATAGATGTTGCCTGTCATAATCACACTTCGCGGTCCCTAAGAGCTGTAGGAAGATCCACATCGCTAGCTGCCACTCTCAGGTGTAAAACATAGAACTACATATGTATTTTATTATAGGCAGTCGTGTGTTTGTGAATGTCATAGCCTAAAAGTGTGATTCTATCAGGTAAACATGAGTCAAACGCATTCAAGTCTACACTAGATAAAACATTTTTTTTACGTATCTAAGTATCTGCCTTTAGCAAATCTCGATAGGCATCAGCCTGTTAAAAAATATAATGGTTGCCGATAAGGTTTGAAAACATGAAAATACGAGATAAGTAGCACACCTATTGATTTTTATAACAAGCGATTACTCGTTAATTATTTATTTGCCGTTGTAAATTTCCTTGAAATACATTAATGCACGACAGATTAAATTTTAAAGTAATGCGTTGATCTTTAAGTCAAGATATTATATGAATAACATTTAACTAGGTAGGTACCTACTACTTTATTTCTTAAGTGTTATAAAAAATATTGAAATTATTGGTTAAAAAAAAATCAAAATTTTACTGCTTACTCGGAATGAAGTTACTTACTTACGTACCTTTAACGCTATCACTTAGGAACAAATCATTTTTTTATAGCACACACTTTAATAAGGAGAAATTATTTATATACTAAAAATAGTTTTATATGTACCTAAGTACTATTGTTTATTTTTATATTATTTAATATTCTAAATAAAACTAGTCAAAATTTTAACGTTCATATTTTTGATATTAAATTAAATGTCTTAGGAAATACATTGCATTCATTATTTGTTTACCAAATGTCATTAATCTAATAAGTGAAATGCCAGCACAGAAGTGATTCTTCGACTGACCCTAAACACCTTACCCGTTACAGTAGTAGGTACCTACTTCCTTTGTAATGCTAATTTTAACAATAGTTACACATCAAGCTATAAAAAAACCAATTAAGACTGACCTCCCACTGTGAAGATTCTCCGCACAATTCAAGGTCAGCCTATAGTTTTGTATAGCTTGATGTGTTTGTGTACACATAATCATTGAATCTCAACTACCAACCTTAAATATCATTTAGGTACCTACATTAAGTACTGTGAAATTAGACATGCATTTTTTGTGTTTTGTTAGCATGTGGTCGTCTTTAGTTATTCCTGAAAAATACAGCTGAGGGGTTGAGATATTACTGAACCTGTAATGCACTTCACATAAATAATCAATGTATCAAGACATACCTAATTTACGAATAAAATGTGATAATTTCTTATACCTACGAGCACAGAAATTTTGTACAGGTAGATAAGCTTATATGCGTATAAGCGAAAATAAATTAGGTACTTATTGCAAATTTCAGTTCTATTTACCCCCCTTTACACTATCTGTACGGCAGCCTTTCTAATGTAAGCTCTAAGAATCGACCACAATATGTTTTATAATTATTTTATTTACCCGGCTTATTTTTAAAATATAATTATATCCCCTAATTTAATCATAGTTTCATTTAAACCTATTGGTATTGGTATAGCGAGCTTTTTTCCGCAACTCCACGACTAAGCGCGAATTTTGCGTGTGGGTGGGACGATGTTGGGTTTTCAATCAAACCACCCCAACTCCTCGAGAAAGGCCGTCAAGCGCCGAATGTTGCCTACAAGGCTGTAGGCAACATTCGGAGAGTAGTCGGGTTGCCGAGGTACTTTGCCCTGTATGTGGCGACACCAGGACAGTGCAGGAGCACGTGGGCCGCTGTCTCGTCAGCCCCCAGGCAGGCTCTGCAAAGGGGGCTGTCTGTGATACCTATAACAGAAAGATGTTTATTGAAAGGACCATGGCCAGTAACGGCTGCAGTGACTATCTTCAAGTGTTGTTTGGACAGCTGTAGTAGCTGCCTGGTGATGCGGTCGTCAATGGAAGGGAGAGCCTTCTTAGCATGCCTACACTCACCGTGGTTTGTCCAGTAGTCGTTGTGTCTATACCTAGTCCGTTTTCTTACCAGGGTGCGTATCTGACCGAAGGGGAAAGGTACTATGGGTTCAGGGCCCACAGACTCTGTTCCTGATCCCCGTCTGGCAACCTCATTCGCTGCATCGTTGCCTCGGGAGTTGCCGTGTCCTTTGATCCATTGGATGGTTATTTTATTTAGCTCATCTACCTGGTTTAGTCTTTGGTGGCATTCGTATATCAACCCCGTATTCACCGTGTGGCTGTTCAAGGCTTGTAGGACTGCCATGCTGTCTGAGAGTATTCGAATAGAGTAATTCTTTACCTCTCTTGCTGCAATGGCTGTTGTTGCCATTAGGATACCCATACATTCGGCTTGGAATATTGTGTTGTGCTGCCCTAGTGGTATGGCCATCCGAATGTTCAGATCTTCTGAGTAGATACCACATTCGGTGCCCATGCTTTTTTTTGATCCGTCTGTGAAGATACTCACCTCTGTTGGGTTAAGACCCTCACATCTATGATCCTCGTAGAGCTGGATCTTGTATTTCTTGTCGAAGATGAACTCCTTCGAGATGCGATCGTTAATCGCACGCATGATTGGGTAATCGGTTTGGAGTTCATCTAAGATGTTGGTATGTCGCGTGCCGCTACTTTTCCATAGCGTCAGTGACTTGAGACGTGCTGCTGCCATTGCTGCCTCTTGTTGTATAAACAGGTGTAGCAGTGGCAGGTCCAGCATGATTTTCAGCGCTGTAGTTGGAGTGGTTCTCATACAGCCCGTGGATGCTAGGCATGCTAGCCTCTGAAATTGCTGTAGTTTATTCTTTGTGGTGTCGAGTGTAGTTCTAGGCCACCAAACTACGGCGCCGTATGCGACTAGTGGTCTGATCACTGTTTTGTACAGCCATAGGGTGATTTTTGGGGATAAGCCCCATCTTTTCCCTATCATTTTCCTGCATTGTCAAAACGTTATACAAGCCCTGTTTAAATTATTCTCAATATGGCTACTCCATTTTAGTTTACTGTCAAGAATGACACCGAGGTACTTGACCTCAGTTGACAGTTGGAGTTCAGTGTTGAACAACTTTGGTAGGCGATATGATCCAAGTGCTCGTTTCTGGGTGAACATGACTAACTCAGTTTTAGTGGGGTTCACCGCTAAATCAACCTCACTACACCAGCGCTCTACTATTCGTAGTGCCTGTTGGGTGAGATTACAGATGGTTCCGGTGACTTTCCCTATGACAAGGATTGCAAGGTCATCTGCGTATCCTATAGTGTAATCATGATTAGCATTTAGCTTGGTGATGAGATCGTTGATAACTAAGTTCCACAGAAGGAGTGAAAGCACACCCCCCTTGCGGACATCCTCGCGCTATAGTGGCGGACTGCTCATTACCTTCAAGGCGCACCACGCGTTTGCTGAGCATGTTGGTGATCCAATCCTTGAGTACTGATTTTACTCTATGCTTAGAGAGTGCAGCACTTATGCTGGAGAAGTTCGTTTCATTTAAACCTAATGTTTGACTATAAGATGGGCTCGCCAAGTACCTAGTATCTATCTGTTAGGGTCGCGGAAGAATGACCACTTGATCCCGTGGCCCCAACAAAAAGTGGTGAGGCCATAGAAGTTTATTTCATAAATGTGGGTGAGGCGAAACATCCTTGTGGTTTCAGTCGGTAGGTCACCCATTATGGAGGGATCCTATACGCCCTGTCGGCGTCGATTAACTTCTTCCACCGCGCGGGGAAGGCGACGCGTCGCCTTCCCCGCGCGGTGGAAGAAGTTAATATAAACTACAAAAATGAGAAAGTGTAAAATAAGAATTATGAGCTTGAGTATTTGATGCACCTACCTAATTAAGTATTTTTATTTATTTATATATTATACCTATCGATGTTTATCAATTGTTAATATCGTAAAAGATAATATCATGGTATAAAACTCCTCGAACCCAGATTTCTACTTATTCCATGTCACCGGATTTGACCTTCAAGCTAATAAACTTAGAGTGGCTAATATACTGGTAAATATATTTAAAATTTCTATAATTTATGCATTACTGTGAATAGAATACAGATATTCTAAAAGGCAAATAGGTACCTATTAATATGCATAAACTATATCAGAACTTGTTGGGAGAAACCAATTTGCAAGAAGTTTTGGAATCGATATGATCAATCACATTACATAATTACCTAGTTTATGAAGACCTTCTTCATAAACTATGTTATATACTAGTTTATGAAGAGGGCCATGAGGCATAAGAGATAAATTGAAAAATCTAAGAAAATATCGTTACTTTTTGGGATTACCTACCCTTGACCATGGATGACATAAATGATCTGAAACGTGGCGTCGGGAATTATATAATAACAAAACGACAAAATTCGTAAAAGTAGTTTTCTTTCAATGTTTTATTGTAATTACATTCGCTTAGATAAGTGTCTGAAACCACCGTTGCATCAGTTTAATTTAATACAGCGAGATTATAAACTGAGGGAACATTATGAACAGCGCTTTAGGCGCCAAATTAATTTTCTTTTGGTTTTTCCCAAACCACATGATTACATGTCCGCATATGTATCAATATTTATACTGTGGTAAAAGTGTTACCAACAACACCTTCCAATTAGAGAAAAGTTCACCTGTCCCGTTTTCATGGAGTCACTGTAAATGTACCTATCCCAGTATAATGTAATGTAATATGCTTTATTTGTTGCGTTATGTAGGTAACAGGTTTTTATGTATTTAATTACCTAACTTTATGTAAGTAAGTAGTTAGTTATATTTTGTTGCGATTCATGCCAAAGTCTTCAAAAAAGAATACAAAGCTTCTTATCCTGAAATATTTAAAAATATTTCGCATAATCAATATACCTATATATCGCATACGTTACCTACATTGAAATAAATGATGAAGTATTTTTTAACTAAGTATTACATAAAGCATAAGGCAAACGTTCGTCCTTGAGTGCCAAATTCAATTTGTTTTTGGTTTTTCGCAAATATTTCTTCAATAACACATTCTAGGTACTAGGCCATGTACATACATGGCAGCAGGCATGGCCATATAGCTATTATTTTTATAGACGAAGTATTTGCGAACAAGTAAAAAGAAAATAATTTGGCGCCCAAGGCTGCACGTTTAGCCTTAAAATTGCGTCACCATTAAATTTTTGAACAGGGCGGGTGCTGAGACCTGAAAGTTCACTTTGATATTATATTATAACCCTTCAAACAATTTTTAATCCTTTTTGGTAACATAAATATATCACTAGCACACTACTTACACACTCTTGGTCTTCATGCATACAAGCGTCGCGTCGTCGTCGTCAGTATGATGAAATATATTAGTTTTGTAACATTTAGGCACAGCATTTAGGTAACTGATTGTTACTGTTGTTACTGACTGTGTTACATTCTTGAACATTTTGGCACAGATTACAATGAGGTTCTTATGTGATATCAGAATAAGGTATGATTTGCATGGCATTACTTAGATGTTGTATACTGGCAATATGACAAGATTGTCAATGTTCATCAACTATCTTCTCTATTAGTCAAGTAAATTATACATTTTTTTTAAGTACATATTATAAAATTTATCTTGTTGATAGTAATGACATCATAAGGAATCATGTGTCGTATCGTAGATCTAATTATTTTAGTTAAGATGATACAAAATTGGTATAGATATCTTGAATTTTAACCAATGAAAGTCTTTGAATTTTGCAGTAACGATCTTACCATTAAAATACGTGTTCCTTGAAAGTAAAACTTAATTTCAATACGAGGATACGATTCAAGGATATTCTACGTAATAACTATAATAAAAGAGTAATCTCCAAATTTCGGCACAAGAAATACGCGCGAAAATGTTGCAAATGTATTGTTGTTTCACCTCTCGGGCTTGCGTTCGCATCGTGAGGGATAGAGACAGCGACAACAGTGCAACATTTTGCGTTCGCGAGGGACACTCTTCTTAATTAGTAGACCCGGCAGCTTGGCGAGACTTCATATTCTGTTGACGCTTATTAAATTATGTAACAAAGCCACATTATTCGCACTGCATGATTTCTAAGAAACAATAATTAATTAATTTGTTGCTAGTAGGTAATAAACAATTGGCAAACTGTTTCTATGAAAAAAGAATTTAATCGAGTTAAACAACGGTTGGGCAACAATTATTAATCTGTACCTAAAATTTAATAAATGCAAAAATTATAATTGAGTCACTTAAGTACTGCCCGCCACTAATTTGATATTATTTGGTCTGGCTGAGGCAGGCTAACACAACGGGTCGTAGGGGTTTCGGGACCGGATTACAGCTTTAAATGCAATTATTATTTTTGAGTGGTATTTTGGGACCACGAGAAGAAAAAGGAAATGGAATAACCTACAGTTAACAAAAATGGCTGATATACATTTTGATCAACAATTTCATTGGTTCTGCCTCGTTGGTCTAGTGGTCCCAATCGCGACTACTACGCTAGAGGTCTTGGGTTCGATCCCCAGGTCGAGCAAAGTGTTATTGAGTTTTTCTATGAAATTCTCAGTAGCAGCTCGGAGTCTGGATTTGAGCCCGGTGAATGGCAATAGGCTGAATGGCAATAAATATACCGGCGAACTGTGGGTGTACATTAAGTACACCTCTGCCTAACCCTTCGGGAATACAGGCGTGATGGTATGTTATGTTATGTTATTTCATTGGTGTATCCCCATTTGTTTTTGTTTTTTAATATTTTCAATGTAGGATAAACGATCCTGGAAGAAGTTAGAGGAGGCCTTTGCCCTGCAGTGGGACACGAAAGAAGCTAAATAAAAAATAAAAATTTTCAATGTGCACACGGCTACAGGTCAACCTATACTAAACCAGTTTAAGCGGATCTCGCATTGTATACACTTCCCATACAATAAGAGGCTAGCGTAAAACTGGTTTTGCATAGTTTGATGTGTAGGCCGTTCGTACATAAGAAGTAATAGTAGTGTCGCGCTGGGATGTCTACATACCAGCATGAATGGGTCGGCTTGACCGGAGAAGTACATATATATTATGTACACATATATTCCACAGGATAGACGTCAAGTAGCAGTATTCCTCCCTTAGTTCCCTTCCTTCTCCTTTTCTCCTGCCCCTCCCTTTTCCTTAATTATTTAATTAAAAAAAAAAAAAAAATGGTTTCGAAATGTAACAGCAAGATTTCAATTGACTTTTTGTCACGTGTAACAACAAAAAGGTCTACCCTTCACACTTTTAAATCTGATTTGTAATAGAAAATAACTCACTAGTCACTCGTACTTAATTAAATTTTATAGAATTGTTCACTTTCGGTTTAGTAATAATATGTTAAATTACAAGTACAGTTTGTTCGAAATAAGTAAGCCGATCGGAAGTTAGCCGTTTTCTGGGGCCGCGCAGTTACAGTCGCGTAATAAAGTGTTAGCGTTCGGAAACGTATTCAAATAATTTCGAAAATAAGATAAATAATTTGCTAACATTACGTGTAATATTGCTGGATTGCTTCATTGATAAAATCCATACTTGAATTTTCAAAAAAAAATTAAATTGTCATTTAAATTTTAAATAGTCCACAGATTTGCAAAACAGTGTTGCGTTTAGGCATTTTTCAGCAAAAAGAAACAAGTACAAACCACAATAATACATTAGCAATGAGAAATAACAAAAACAATATCCAAGAACTAAACAACAATAACGTCAAAATAAAAACAACGCGTAGCACTTTTGGCACTGACAGTGTACTTGCACTGGGGGAGCGAGACAGACTTATGCATCAAACACTAAGGATTGAGTGAAACGTAAAATGACTGCTGCGCAGCGACTTGCAGACTACTTCCGATCGGCTTACTTATTTCGAACAAACTGTAGGTACCTATACTCCATTTGATTAGGTACTTAACTAAAGGTAAACAATAAAAATGGCGGCTTTCAGAGCTGTTCAACCTTTTATTACAATGGTATCATATGATTTGGGAGTGAAATTAATAACACCACAACTAACAATCAATAAAAACAAAGAACAAACAAAATAATAACTAATAACACAATTTGCGGCAAAAGAAACACAAAAACGACCGAAAGTAAAGTAAATACAAACTGTCACGTATGGCATCTGGTTACCCGACTAAGTATAATATCGGTTTATTATTTTGCTCCGCTTCCTCGCAATACTACTTCTAAATTTTTCCGAGTTATCAAAAGTCAGATATTCAAAATATTTTTCCACATAATAACGTGGAAAAATGTGTTGAATATCTGTATTTTTAGATTCTTTCTAGTAGGCACTTTGCAATACTTTGTGTCATATTAATAAATTTTGATTTAATTAATTGTTCGCAAGCTTAAGAATAATGATTACCATTTAATATTAAACGAAGAAGTAAGATATGCTAGTATATAAAAGGAAAATGTGATTTTGAATTATTAAATTATTTATATTGGTGACGTTTTATTTCGAAATGAAAAATGGCCCTATGAAAGAACCTTTTTTATGATTTGTTTACATTTAGTTAAGTACCTAACCAAATGGAGTATAATGGAGAATGTTACTAGGTATGCCAAATCGCTTGAAATGTTGTCTCAGTATAGCCTGTATGTATACAAATACACTACTTTTTGTTGTAGTAAAAAATACCTAGTAGTTTTGATTTTATTGGCATTCAAAGTTTCGAAAAATATCGAGTCCCGCTAACAGTCACGTGACCGCTTGTGACGTCATATAACAACGCGCCGCGCGGGCCGCGGCCCGCTTAGTATCAACATAGTGTAATGAAATCTAATTACACTATGGTATCAAGTCGCCAGCGGTTATAGTAGTAGGTGTAATAGCTTGCGCAGTATTTTGTTGTGTTTTTGTCCGCGTATTAAGTTAATAGTCTAATAATAGTAAATATTATTTGATTAATAAAATGGATTAAGGATTCGAAAAAGGGCAATCGGATAATCTACCTAAAATAGATGGGTTAATGGTTGCGCATTATTTATCAACGAATAGTCATTTCGTTGCCGCCGAAATGCGAGGAATAAAAACGATAGTCAAAATGGTCTTCAAAACAATAAACTGTACTTTTATCTCCAAATGGATCTAACCTCTTTATAATAAATAATAGAAAATCATGTGTTGTGCCTAAATGTAAAAATACAACTACCAATTCGCCGGAAAAGTTGTTTTTAGGGTTCCGTAGCCAAATGGCAAAAAACTGAACCCTTATTGATTCGACATGTCTGTCTGTCTGTCCGTCCGTATGTCACAGCTACTTTTCTCAGAAACTATAAGAACTATGCTGTTGAACCTTGGTAAGTAGATGTATTCTGTGAAACCCATTAAGATTTTCACACAAAAATAGAAAAAAAAACACCGGCCAAATGCGAGTCGGACTCGCGCAAGGAGGGTTCCGTACCATTACGATTTATGACGTATTAAAAAGAACTACCTACAAACCAATTTTCGGAGGAAGTTTACATGGTAATGTAAATCATATATATTTTTTTGTTTTATCATTCTTTTATTTTAGAAGTTACAGGGCGGGGGGCCCTGTAACTTCTAAAATAAAAGACACATTTTACCACTTTGGAAGTGTCTCTCGCTCAAACTATTCAGTTTAGAAAAAAGTGATATTAAAAACCTCTATATCATTTTTGAATACCTATCCATAGATACCCCACACGTATGGGCTTGATGAAAAAAAAAAATTGAATTTTAGTTCTAAGTTCTAAAATCTTAATGCGATGCCAAGTTTCAACAGCATAGTTCTTATAGTTTCGGAAAAAAGTGGCTGTGACATACGGACGGACAGACAAACATGAAGAATCTATAAGGGTTTAGTTTTTTGCCATTTGGTTACAGAACCCTAAAAAACAGAAAATTTTGGGAGTACCCCATACTTCGAACTGAAATTAAATTTTTTTTTTTACATCAAACTCATACGTGTGTGGGTATATATGAATAGATCTTCAAAAATGATATTGAGGTTTCTGATAAATTTTTTTTCTAAACTGAATAGTTTGCGCCAGAGAATCTTCCAAAGAGGTAAAATATGTGTGTGTGTCCCCCTGTAACTTCTGAAATAAGACAATAATAAAACTAAAACAAATATATGATGTGAAACTTCTAACGAAAGTTGGTTCGAACGAGATCTAGTCAGTAGATTTTTTTAATACGTCATAAATCGTAATGGTACGGAACCCTCCGTGCGCGAGTCCGACTCGCACTTGGCCGGTTTTTTTTATAGTTCCAAAAGACGTTAAAATGCGAAAAACATTGATTAAAACTATTTATTTATTTAGTGCCATAATAAAAATAAATAAATAAATAGGTTTTATCAATTTTTTTCGCATTTTAACGTCTTTTGGAACTATAAAAAACAACTTTTCCGGCGAATTGGTAGTTGTATTTTTACATTTAGGCACAACACATGATTTCCTAGTATTTGGATTGGACATTTTTAAAAGAATTTAGGTATAATTTCGACGGCACAGGCGCGCGACTGCGAGCGGACTGAGTGAGCCAGACTGAGCGCGTTGTTCTATGACGTCACACCGTAACCGGCGGCCCGCGTCGTTCGGTTACAACTTGTTTTACTTCTAAAACGGAAACTAATTGACGTATCGAAGTAATTCTTTCACTAGTATTTTTTATTTTTGACAGAGATTATGGAGTGCTGATAATCAAAATTCGTTAACATTCTTCATTAGACTTTTATGGCTTACCGCACAACATTATTTTGTGACGTACAATAATTTGTTAAAGGTTGGTATATTTATTCAGGTGATGGAGCGTAGCGTACGTTATTAGTTAAGTATTATTGGTTCCGAATGAAAAATTACTTAATTTTCTACTTTGAATAAAACCACTTACATATGTGATTTTCTCCATTCACTGTAGACGAGAGGAGGGAGAAAGGAGGAGGAGGGCTTTTATTAAAATTTAGTTTTTCTTGTGATAACTTGTTTATGACGCTATATGATGACCTACATATAATAATAGTGACGTGATCAAGATAATGATGTATGTAATAGGTCGACACGACCAGGGAAGTAGGTACTACCCTTCCACAGAAAATCCACCTCAAGTATTAATATGTAGTGTTGCTTTTCGTACGGTGCGTGAGTGCGGAGCGCCGGAGGCCCAATTCCGCCCTCCGTCCCGTTCCTTCTACCTTTCTCCTTCCCCTCCCTATTCCTTAAATAGGCTCGGCAACGCATCTACAATTCCTTTGCAGATGTCCATAGGCGGCGGTGACTACTTACCATCAGGTAGCTTGCCTGGATCGAATTCCGTACTTGCAACTAACAAAACCATAATTAGCGTTTCCTTCATTAAATATATACCCACTTGGTACAAACAAATATACAAAACGGAGTTCGTAGGTATATTTTGTTTCAATGTTAATGTCATGTCGTCGTCGGTTTGCTGTTTGACCGGTTTTGATAAAATATATCAGAATCTGAATTATGTTCGTCCTAACGATAAACGACAAATCTATTTTGTTGGCTCAATATGCGACACACTATATTATAAAAAGTATAAAAAAAATATTATTTTTATAATAGGTATATTTTTTTATACTTTTAACATACAAAGAGTCGAAACTTAATCTTGACTGACGACGTAGGTAGATACTGTATTGTTGGTGATTCCCCATTGGATACAATAATTAATAATCTGTTTGTTAAATCAAGATAAGCGCACATATATCTAATACCTTTATCAAATCGATAAGTTTTGAAGATCAAAGCAATTCCTCGCATTAGCGGCAATCTGGACGTCAAGATAAACCGATAAGATTGTTTTCATTCGAAATAACTCAGGAAAACGGGTCTATTATTTCCGGAAGTTGTCGATATGTACCCCTACCTATTATCTGGATTATGATAGCATGATTAAAAATAAGACTAAATTTTTAAATCACATCAATTACTTCCAATGCTAGGTACGAAATCAGTCGGAACTTCAATTCAATTGCTTAGTTTGCTTGCGTATGTGAGAGAAAAGCGCGGCGAGCGTGAGAGGGGGCGCGCGCGCCGCTGCGGCTGTTGCGCAGGCGTCGCCAACCACCTCTCTCCGTTTCACAACACGACCCACTTGACGGCCAGGCCGCCACACATAGGTGCACCCCCGCCATCGACACCTCTAACACAAGCCAGACGAACGCATGCCACTACAACATATTGAAACTGGTATTAAGCAACGCTAACAAATATTTTTTATTATAAGATAGACACCGTCCTTGCGAAATAATTACTTTCAAAATAACAGTACCAAACCAGATATTACAAAATTATAGCATTGAGTTATTCAACTATAAGGACGGTAAAATAAATTACTTTATTTCGACTGCGTATTGGGCATTGGGCCAAGAAGTCCCTAGACTAGATCTAGTCTAGTCCCTAGACTAGATCTTGGCTTAACCTTAGTTAAGGCTCTAAGGATTTTTATCTAAGGTGTAAACTATGGTACGGGTAAGGTTAAGCATTAAGTGTTTACCTATAAAACTACTTACTTATCAACGATACTTTCCATTTGGACTGCAGGCCGACAGAGGTTCAGCAACCGATCGGGACCCTGACCAGGCTCTCACGCGCAAACTGAAACACACACAGCAAGTTGTCCGACGCGACGTAAGGGTAAAGCCGACCAGTCAGACCCCAAGAGCCACTGAGCAATTCAGATATTTTCTCGCCTCTTACGACATGCCTATCTGGATATAACTATACCTGCTAGATGTAGGTATTGAAATAATACGAGAAGCTATATTCTAATATAACTCTAGCTAGGTCCTATGTGGATCTCAAATTCTGGTCTTTGTCTTCGTCACCTTTGCCGTATCACTCAAGTCAGTAAAATATAGCTATCCATGCCATAGCTGCTTGGGTATCGCCTTACCCTTAGGTGCTGGTCCGGTAATAACCCGGTTTTAGGTTTATCTCCAGTATGTAAAAGTCCAACATAACCCGGTCCATGAGCACTTTCCATACTAGGTATTAATTAAAAATGTAGCTAAACGAGACAAAAACTGATAATATGATAAATTCTTACAAATTATTTGATTTTAAAGAGTCCATAATCCTTATTTTTTTACGGGTGGGTACCTTTCGGATACAACGGGGCGTTAAATTGTCACTGCTGAAGCGTTGGACACACGGCTACACATAGCATGTATAAGTCGATTTAATTATACGATAAGCCTATATATATATATATATATATCACACTGGCAAAGTATAGCACGATGTATTAGCCGTGTGTTCGGGAATCACATTATGATATTTTGAGATGTTTACTTGAAACATTTACTGTAGAAAATCTTCAATACATTTCATAAAAATAATTTTAATCTTAAGGATGACGATTTTACTTTTTAATAGATACGTATATTCCATTATATTTACACAAAATATTACAAGTAAAGTTATTGTGGCAATTATTTATTACGTAATTTAGCACGGTTTCTTGCGCAGGCAGATGCAGCGCGGCGCGGGCGCTTCTTGCTGCGAGACCCTCTCGCCCTCGCACAGGCGTTACTGCAGCAAGAATTTATTCATATGCTAATGCCCTGGTCACACGCGGTCACTGGCCCACACATTTGCACTTCGGCGCCTCGCAGAATAGCAGGAACCCAAATATTATTATGAGTTTCCTTACAGGTAAGTAAGTAAGATTATTATTAGCAAGATGAGAAAATCTCTTAGACAGGCAGACAGACAGTTAAACGTATTTTAAATGCGTGTATCTTGTATATAATATAATAGGGGTGAAAGTACGAAATTGCCGTTTTATTGTAATAAAGGTACCTATTTCGAATTGACGAAAAACCTTCATGGTTTGAGAATTTTGAGTGAAACTTTTTTCACATGGTACCTATGAGGTTCTTCTTTTAAAAAAAAGTGGATTCTTTCTTTACGATAACCGTAAGCGAAAAATGCAATGGCTGACCCCAGGTCAAACGCCGCATCAGTGTCCTAAAGAAAAGCTTATCAATAAAAAGGTAATGGTAACTGTTTGGTGGTCTCAACATGGTGTAATTCACTATAGCTTTCTCCGATCTGGTCAAGCAATAGCAGCAGATGTCTACTGTGCCGAACTCCGAACAATAATAGCAAAACTAGCAGTGAAACAGACCCGACTCATGAATCGATCTTCACCATTATTGCCCCATGATAACGCGAGACCTCATAATCACGATAAACTGTTTTAACTCCACAGGAACTGCAATTAGAAACCATTCGTCACCCTTCGTATTCGCCAGACCTTGCTCCAACGGACTATCATATTTTGATTTGGACAATTTTCTTCCCAGAAGGCAGTACAAAATCAGTAGATCACCAGGGTTCTATCGCAAAGGCATAAATGACCTTTCTATTAGATGGCAGCAATGTATACATAATAATGGTACCTAATTACTTATATATGTTAAATTAAAAAAAAAACGAATTTAAATTTTTCAGTACAAATCGGCAATTTCATACTTAAACGCCTAATATATTATATATTTTCCTATGTACCTACTAATTCTAAATATTGCAAAACCACTGCATTCCAAACGATTACTAAATTAAGCCGGTGGCGATGAAGCTTGCACAACTAATTTACAATAATGAGAAACTAAAGACCTAACCTGACCGCTGAATTTCATCTATAAGACTACGAGTACCTACCTTGTTCTAGCTAACTAATGGAATTGCGAGTATTGCAACACCTACTCACAAAATATGTTATATGGCGCGTAGGTACCTTGCATCATACTGATAAAGTATAGAGTCATGTGGGGCAATTGGGCGCAGCGAGTAAGTGTGCGCAAAGCCAGTAAACTGTTTATAACACGGGAACGCCAACCCCACCCCTCGGGACCCCTTCGGACACAGTACGCGAGGCCCGAATGATATCCGCCGTGAACGCGCCATCTTGTCTCCATCGATGAGTAAAGTTTCTTACCGAAAATCCCTACTAATATTATAAATGCGAAAGTAACTCTGTCTGTCTGTGTGTTACACTTTCACGCCTAAACCACTCAACCGATTTTGATGAAATTTGGTACTGGAATAGACTAAAGCTTGAGAAAGGACACAGGCTACCTTTTATTGCAAAAAAATAGTTTTGAAGGGGTTGAAATAGGGGGTGAAAGTTTGTATGGCAGTTCGTAATTTTTGAAGATAAAACCATGAAACTTTATATAAAGGCACTTGATAAGAAATAAATAAATAATAGTTCTAGCCTTTTTGAAATTTCGACCTTAAAATAGATTAGACCTCGGGAAAGGATATACTTAAGCTACGTTTTAAAAAAGCTTTTGTTGTAAAAAAGGGGTTGTAATAAGAGATGAAAAATGGTATGGGAGTTTGTCATTGTTGAAGATAAACGCTGAAAATTTGTGTTTCGGCACTTGATAAGAAATAAATAAATTAATATTTGATATGGGGTTTTTGAAATTTCAAACTGTGTGGGGATGAAATAGGGGATGTAAGTTCGTTTGGATTTAGACGAAATTTGGTGCAAAAAATAGACTAGACCTTGGGAAAGGATATAAGCTGCGTTTATATTTCGGTAAATAATAATGTTGGGCAAATTTGTGGTCTACCCGAGCAAAGAAGCGGACGGAAATATATGTTTAGTAAGGATAATTTGCTTTTTCCCGCCAGAATTGGAAAAAACTAAACAGTCAAAATCGTGTTGTCTACGCGGGCGAAGCTGCGGGTGGAAAGCTAGTATTACAATATTTTGCAAATTTCCACGATCGATCTTTTGTATAATTATCACAGTGTAAAACGTGAGTTATACTTTCATAAAACATGGTATTTGTCTAGTTAAATATATGGTTTTACTTGGGGCTTCGGGCAAAGTGTGCGCATAGGCTTGTCGTCTAAGTGTGCGCAGCAATGTTAGAGTAATTATAGCCAAATTTATACAATAATTTTGTGTGCCTAATTATTATGCGTAAAAATGAATTATATTATTTGCGGGAATTTTGGACAGTAAATAAATGAGTAATATCTATGTGTAAAGGTTCTTTTTTGTAGGTTCTTTGAAAATATCTCGAAAATTTAAAAGAAAATATCCACATAGATATTTTGCGTTGGATTATTTTAATTAACTCGAAGCGGCTAAACTACTCTTGTCACAAGGCCTTAGTTACTTTGCGATAATCATTATTGGTACTTATTCTATAAATGAGATGATTTTTTTATTCTTAGCAAAAGAATATTGTTGCGTACTTTTACCCATACTACTGCGCACATTTACCCCTACCTCGGGTTAAGTGTACGCATTTGGATTGTACTTTTGTTTCAGTTATAACTGGAAATGGAAATGGACATTTCGACTAAGTAAAGCTTGCTAAAATTGTAGAACGATAAATAATTTACCCGTTTGAGTCACATTTCTTTCATTTCTTTCTCTGTTTTCTATTTCCCATAGGTCTAAACAAAAACTGCGCACAGTTACCCCACATGACCTTAAAGTTCGACTTACAGTGCATGTTTGACTACTATAATGTGTTTTGTATTCATTCTCCATACTTTTCATAGTATGCTTGTTGTTGTTGTTATGCATATCTACATGTACGGAGCTAGCTTCACCACAAGATGACAATAAGTGCGTTTTTCTATGGTTTGTTATATCGTCTTGAAATCTTCAACATACCTAAATAAGTACTACGATACAAGTAGGTAGTACTTAATATTTTATTGTTGTCACATTTCTCAACAGGGCCGCGGGGAGTGCTGGCGCCAGGCAAAGCTATCAGCAGGTTGGAGTACTTCTTTAATTTATGGTAAGATTGTACAGTCGCCAGCAGGTCAAGGTACACAAGACTGTCAAATTTCTCCAAATAATTTTAAACCTTAAAACTTTGATAATCAAGTTCAAAATCAACTGAGAAAATTTGACATTTTGTGGTAACTCGATGTGCTGGCCACCGTACATGCTCAACCCAGGAAAGATAACGTGAGGATGCTAGATTTTACGGTTATTTGCTTTACGAACTATGTACGCAATTATAGTATCTAAGTAATTAGGAAAATGTTAAACTACTTTGCAAAAAACACACATTAGATAGGTACACTGGATACACTGACTACGGCTGCACATCGATCAATGAATCCATGTCTAATTGATAAACAAGTGAGCAACTGTGTTGAAAGATAATAAACGGTAAAATTTTAAAATACCATGCACGTAGTGGCATTCGAGCTTATTTATAGGAACTTTGGATCTAAATGTAGTACCGACTATCTATATCTTTAGAATTTTCAGTTTCTAAAATATCTTGTCCTGAAGCCAAAAAATAAGAATCTAGTTACAATGTTACCGGTATGTGAATTCTACTGTCAGGTCTTTTTAAAATTGATCTGTCGATTCTATCTTTATTAAAAAATGAATCCCTATTAACTATGTACGTACCTACTTATTTCCTTGGTCACGCTATCAGGCGTGAACGGCAGAACCGATTTCGTAAATTCATTTTTGTAGTTTTTTATTTTCAAGAAAAGGTTCTTATGAAAGAAAAAATTAAAAAAGTTACGCGAAAAAATATAAAATTTATAAAAACTTAACGACCATTTTAACTTTTTTTTATCCAATTCAAATTGAATATTCATAGCTAAGACAGGACAAAGTCTGTCGGGTTAGCTGGTCATATAATTATAAAAGTGAAGGCTAACAAGGCATAGGTATATTATGACTTAAGTAGGACATAAATTGCAAAAAAGCCATCACTATCTACTAAATTATAATGCAGTTAGTCATGTCTCTTATCGAGTTTTAATCAACTGTTGTGCAGGTATTAGAAAGCAAACCATAATTAACCAATAGGTAGCTAGGTACCTATTAATAGTTATTTTGGGCCAGTAGGTAGATATATTATACAGTATTTTAAATATAAAGGAAGAATTACTGAAATTGATTTGCCTTTGATTGTCCATAAAAAGATCTGTCTATATTCTCTTAGAATGCCTTTTTAAAAACAAATCGATACATCATACAATTATACAGTTAGATATAATAATAGGTAATTATTGAAGGTCATTGGTATCTACAGTTAGGTACGAGAGACACTGCAAAAACTGAGAACAATTTATTATGAACCTACCTGCCTAATAAATTAAATGACTGGCTTCTAACTTCCCGTATGAATGAACTACCTACCTATATATAAGAAAACAATCTGCTAGTATTCATCATCAGTAGAATAATATTTTGAAGAGATTTTAAAAAGTCAAGTCTCCATACAGCGTGATGTGTTAAAAAAAAAGTAATGCAACCGTGGTGTCAGTGGCCTCAAGACGACCGCAGTAGCGGCGAAATTCCACGGTCCATCTGACGCATGCTGAATAGTAAACAGTTGGATGTAACCTCGAAACAAGGATTCTACGGCATCAAAAATAATTTAACAATTATCGTTATATTTAAATAATAATCGGTCTTGAAGCAGATAGAAGTTTAAATTATCAATTTTGACAGAAACCTCTATTTTACACTAAGCACTATCTACTACAATAACGATCGTTCAGCCTTGGGCGCAAAATTCAAATTTGTTTTGGTTTTTCGCAAATTGTTCGTCTATAATTCATACTAGGTAAGTACATGGCAGTCAAAATTGCGACATCAACAATAGTTTATTCACAAATGGTAGGACAATTTAAATTGTTATTTTTGGCAGAATCCTCAATTTTACACTTTTTATTTTAACTAATTTGGGACCTAACGAGAGACGATCTTTAACAGACGTATCTGGCCTGTCCGGCTTTTGTAAGGGTTTTGGTCAACCCAGCCCCGCCAAAAGGTGCCAAACGTAGGTAGGTACCTCCCTATCCGCAAAACCAGTGTCAGGCTTTCAAGGCAAAATGAAGGCTAAATATATATCTGTGTCCGTCCGGCTTTTTCTATTTTTGAACCAGGAAACTATTAATACTATTTGTATTTGTACAATACAACAAGTACAGGCTGAAGGAGATTTTAACACTTAAATGCCATCAATGGAAGGGAATTTTGACACTAACCTGTAAAAACTGAATAATTAACGTATTCTAGGTTAGACATGCTTTGATAATAAATAACTGTCTCTTACACGAAAAAACCTGGGTACCTACGTATCTAATACGTTGGCACTTAAATATTTTTACGTATGTAGAATAACGCTAACATGCTTAATCAACTAATAAACGCAACTAAAAGAAAGGTAAACCTAAGCAAGGCCGTCATCATAACAGGTACTAACAAGGCCACGAATTCGGAAGTAAGTACAAGATGTATACTTCCGAATTCAGTTGTACCGTACAACCTACTCAGATGATAATGGATGATGACGAATAACTAGGAAAATATTGTTTTCTTCTTAGGTATTGATTATGCATTATGAATAAGAGAATGCTGTTCTGACTTGCCTTGGAGTTGGACAGGCTTCCTGCAAATCAGTGTGCCCGCGCCTGTGGTGAAGGGGTTTTGCAAGCCTTTGTTCCTTTATAGCAATGAAATGTTGCGAAACTGGTCTTTGACCTTTTATTTTTAATAGGGTTGTTAACTTATATTTTTGTGATACATATAATATACTTCTTGTTGTTTTTTCACTTGGTGAATACTTAGATAAAACTATCTCATCGGTAAACCTACTTGAAAATATTACTTTTTAAACTATTTTTCGCCTCAAAGTAATGTAACGGTCTAGTCTCTATCACGAGTAATATAAAGTATAAAATAAGTAATACGCATGTATCCGAAAAGAATGTCGCGACCTCAACTTAGTTGGGAAAAGGCTAGGAGGATGATGAAGTAGAATTAAGTATATCAAATTGTTAGTATTATTTAATTTATTTAATAAAAGTAGTATTGAGACGGCAAGGAAGTATAATATTGCGTAAAATTAGGCAAGCATGTATTATGAATTGTGGTAAATTTTAAGTTGTTTGAAGATCCCATCCGACCGGTTTTGGTGACATCGACGAGATTGAAAGTTTATTCCATGACATTTCGGACTCGAACAGATTTTGTAATCTTTACAGAAACCTAAGTACCAACGCTTAGGTAATAATTCTTGAAAACTCCATGTGGATTCATCGTTTATATCATCGCAATTAAATTTAAATTAATTTAATTAAATTACCTTAGTAGAGTAACTTAGTTACATTAGAATTGTAGATTAGGTACGTACTTACCGTAGGTAACGATATCCTGTAAGAAACCTGGTACATTAAAAACGTACAGTCGCCAGCATAGCAAGTTATACAAAATACTCAAATTTCTCCAAATTATTTTAACCTTAAATGGTTAAATATTAAGTTCAAAATCAACTGAGAAAATTCGACATTTTGTGGTAACTTGATGACGTACATAACTTACAATCGCGTAGGACACTGAAAAATTGTCTCAATCTTATCACCAAAACACAACCACTTACAGTTTTGGAAGTCGGTGCCTAATAATGGTTGGATCTTTTGTATTCACTACCACAAATAGGTACAGCCAGCCGATAACTCTCAAAGAAAATTCGTCAGGTTGGAAAATTCATACATTAAGTACAACTAGAATATGTGTCAGGCACGAATAATTTTAGATAATAATTAAATCCACCTAGACACATTACAAGTGAACGTGTCGTTTGCTTTATGTACCTAGGTAGGTACCTATTCGAGTGAGGAAAGTAAATTGTGTAGTAAGTAGGTATGTAGATTTATTCACGTTTCATCATCATGCCGTGATTCCTCCATGGATAGAAACATATTATTATTATGTAGTTACCTATTATACTTACGCAAATTTTCGCACGATTTTCCATTCACCAAACACATGTCCAAGCTCCGAGCTGCTACTCAGAATTTTGTAGAAAAATCTAATAACATTTTGCCCGACACGAGAATCGAACCAAAGATCTCTAGCGTAGAACTCACGTTTAGGGCCACTAGATTAATGAGGCAATTAATTACGTAATATTTATATTTCATGTAATAGGTTCCTATACATTACATACATACATACACACACTCACGCCTTTTTTCCATAGGGGTAAGCAGACACTACAGAACGCCATTTGCTACGACTCTTGCATACTTCTTTTGCTTTGTCCACATTATACAATATCTTGTCATAGACATGCGCCGGTTGCGGGAATACGCACCTGACCTTTCTGAAGGATCCTACCAATAAGGTTGTGGTATGTCTTTCTACCTGATACGTATCTATCGGAATTATGTAGTAGTAGGGAAACAATACAAAATCCACAAATAATTAATCATATTTGTTTGTTATTTGTTGTAGGTAGTTAGAGCCCTCGAAATTTTCAATGCCTCAAAAAGGTGCTAAGCTGTAGTACATGTTATATGTACACACTCGACACACAGAATTTAGACAGGTCAGGAGAGTTCTGGCAATACTAGGTAAGGAAAGAAAAATATAATTAAGAAAATTATTTTACATAAAATTTCAATGAAAATGGGGGGCATAGCTTGTAGGTACTAATAAAACCTTTATAATTATTTTTTACAAATTGAGAAATGAGGAACTTGCAAAAGAATAGCCATCGACAGGAAAATAAAAGAATACCAGTAAATGGAACCATTCCTAGTTTGTCATTGTGTTTTACCTACTATCTTAAACTTTTGAAAAAACAATTTGGCGGCCTACACTTTTTATATAGCAGAGTGGGTTACGTAGCTATTCATTTTATTCTAGTATCTATGTTACGGAACACGGATATAGGCAACGTACCAAATCAAATATTATAGGAATTCAACATTTATATTTAGTAAATGTAAAAGTCAAGATTCAAGGTGAACAGGTACCGACGACGACGGGACCACTGACTTGAATAGACAGCTTTTATGTACCTATGTATATTTAGATTGGACACTACCTGCGACATATAATTTGGCATATTATTTAACAACAAGTTATAGTTCAAGAATATAACTAGCTTTTTTATTTTTATTAACATCAAACGATGTTGCGATAACGATCGGCCTACCGACGACTTCATCGCACTTCCACAAATCAAATTGCAATTGCGAGTTTTGCAAGTGTGATAGAGTTTTGTGGTGGACGTTTTATGCTGGACGCGGGTTTGATCCCAAACGGAACAAATAGGTATTACAGTTTGTTCGAAATAAGCACAGATTAAGATTTTATTAGTCTGTTATTAGTCTCCTATTTTACTAGTCTGAGGAAATAAGTAAGCCGATCGGAAGTTAGCCGTTCCGAACTACCGCGGTGATAAAATGTGTTTTATTACATAAATATCGATATTAGTAAACAAAATTATTAGAAATGTGAAACATATACGACTCTAATTATCTTTACACCGACTCTTTCTATTAAAATTTATCACTTCTAAACCTACTTATTAATCTATGAAGTCCAAAATTGACTATTTTTGGGAGCTATGATGACGAATTTTATGAATAGGTACGTAAGTTTAGTGTTTCAACTTCGCTGATTTTAAGTCCGTATTCTTCGTACAGTTTGTTCGAAATAAGTAAGCCGATCGGAAGTTGTCTGCAAGTGGTTTAGAAGTGGTAAATTTTAATAGAAAGAGTCGGTGTAAAGATAATTAGATTCGTTTATGTTTCACATTTCTAATGATTTTGTTTACTCATTTTGATATTTATGTATTAAAACACTTAATTAAACGATTTTACCACCGCGGTAGTTCGGAACAGCTAACTTCCGATCGGCTTACTTATTTCGAACAAACTGTACTGCTAGGTAAGTCCACTGATCTATATAAAACTATATATAAACTAATATCATTATCATTCCATAGTGTAAATATTTGTGGAGCGCCGGAGGCCCAATTTCTCCCTCAGTCCCCTTTTATAAATTAAATAGACTCGAACCCTTAAATAGACTCGACAACGCATCTGCAACTCCTTTGGTTTTGCAGATGTCCATGGGCGGCGATGACTACTTACCATCGGGTAACTCGCCAACTCGTTTGCCGACTTATCTCATGAAAATAGAAATGAAAGTCGCTTCCCAGTGTCTGTCTGTCCCTATGTATGTTTAGAACTTTAAAACTACGCAACGGATTTTGATGCGGTTTTGAATAGATAGATTGATTCAAGAGGAAGGTCTATATGTATAATACATACATATTACAGTACAGAAAAGTCGAGAAAAAACGCGGGCAAAGCTGCGGACGGAAAGCTAGTTATATTATAAAGAGGTAAAGTTTGTGTTTGTGACAAGTGTGTGTTGGAGCTTCCATTTTAACAAGATTCAGCAGTTTTTTACAGGATGTCATTTGCCATCATCACGTCTCCGCAACCAAAGTGTTCGATCCTTACCCTGCGTTTCCACTGATGACAAAACATGTCATAAACAGCCACCTATCCCACTCACTCTTTGTGAGTTAGATAGATGTTTGCAACATATTTTGTCTCAGTATAAATTCGGGGTTAGAATAGACCGGCTCGCCAGGGTTTTAGGCTACAACAGACTATCATTATCGCGATAATGTTTGTCAGTAGGATGCTATGAAGTACACACGGCTACACATCAAGCTATACATAACCAGTTTAGACGGACCTCCCCTTGCGAAAGGTTTTCCGCAAGATTCAAGGCCAGCCTATACTGATTTTGTATAGCTTGATATGTAGCCGTGCGTACCTAGTACTTTGGATGTGTAGGTCTCGTGAATCGACAATGTGCCTAGGTAGTGAAAACAAAGTAAGTAAAAATTTTAACTTGATCCTTTGAAGTTAGCATTGAAATTTGAAATGTTATAGTTTGCCATTTTAAATATTTTTAAAAGGGAAGCGCGTATTTCTTAACGATCAAACACATCGATATTTTTTTATTGTTAGTCTGTGTAAAGTCCTGAACCGAACCACGTGCCGTGCTTTTTAAAGGTCAGCATACTACTTTGAAAAACAAAGTTTGACAGCTGACGTGCAGCTCGCTATCGTCTTCCTATAAAAAAGATAAGATATTAAATGATAAGATAATATTCATGTTATATTTTGTTTTGAACAATGTAGACTTATTATTTCAACCATTTTTTTTTCATAAAACATGGTGCGTTGTAGCTTCAAACGGTGTAAAAGTGGTAGCGGAACGAAATACCAGGATTGTCTTTTGAGTCGTAAGTATACCACTTTTTCTTAGTTACTAAGCATTCAGTTACATTTTATTATGTTTATATATTGTGTCTAATGTACTCTAGACGTAAATTCATCGTTAAAAAACACATAAATAATTCTAACCTAAAACTTTGGTGTTGAACTTTTCTATAAATTATTACCTATGGGAAAATATAATACAGTTTGTTCGAAATAAGTAAGCCGATCGGAAGTTAGCCGTTCCGAACTACCGCGGTAATAAAATCGTTTGAATAAATGTTTTAATACATAAATATCGAAATAAGTAAACAAAATAATTAGAAATGTGAAACTTATACGACTCTAATTATCTTTACACTGACTTTTTCTATTTAAATTAACCACTTCTAAACCATTTGCAGATAACTTCCGATCGGCTTACCTACTTATTTCGAACAAACTGTACGTATTCTGAAGTTTGTATTACCTAATTTAATATGTATCTGAAACATTTAATGGCTTGTTGCAGTTTTCCTGGACCTGATAATTTCCGTCGGAATTGGATTGTAGCTACAGGACGAACAGTTTGGGCAACAAAAACTGTCATCAAACTTTGTAGCAGACATGATCTCAGCTTTTGAGAAAAAAATCGTCAAAAAGAAGAAACTTACACTGTGATACCCTAATTCCCTTGTTTCATTTAAAACAACCGTGTAAAATCAATGAAAGCTAATAAAAATAAACATGTTCTATTACTTAGCCACGAAGCCAGAACCTACTAACACATAAGGAATGGCAATTATGTAGAACCACATCATCATCATCCATTGTCAATCTGCTGCGTCTTCTCGTCATCGTATGCCTTTACCTACCGATAATAATCGATTTATCAGCGTAATCTTCAGGCTCTCTTACATAAGTACTAATTCATATTCTCAAAAATTGTGGGGTACATTTTTTCTCACACGGTAACGCTAAATATAGTGACGCATTCTTTTTCTCTTTCTGCGACACGCTTTGCCGGTGTCTATTGGATTCGCACTGAGAATTATGGAGGGTAGAAGAAAGGAGGACCGTCTTGTATAGGGGATTAGTCGAAAAAGGGTCCACTTGTATACAGCAAATTATTGTTCGAACACTCACCGAACTGGCGCTAGTGTAGAAAGTGGAAATGATATGAATGTAGCAGTTATAAGCAGAGTGAAGTGTGCTGAGTTGAAAAATTTAACATTCCTCTTGACTTCTGTAGTTAAGAAATATGCAGTATTTAAAATCTCAACTATTTACGTAGTCAACTGTAATTTAGTAAATAATAACCTATGAAACTCCTGAAATAAAAATAAATACATTTTTAAAATTCTTCCACTTGCTACCTTAATTTGCTCCCTTTCAATGGACACTTTTTAATACACTGAGATGGTCCTCCCTTCTTCTACCCTCCATAGTCAAATCGTAGCCGTTGGCGAGACCGACTCGCACTTGGCCGGTTTTTTTTTGTAATATTTTTGGCATGGCTTCAGAGGCCTTTGTGCCATTATTAGAGGATAATCAATCCACAGATTATGAAATACGCTAAAACTTCAAACCCAACGCCACACGTTCTAAAAAAACTAGTCTATGCCTCTGTGGTTTTCTCGTAATAAAACTAAATAAAACGTACGTAACCTAAAACCTTCGATGTGTGTACTTCGTTCGTCTCGTTTGTGGTCTTGTATTCCGTCACGTCAACAAAAACGATCAATTTACTGAGCGAACGTAAAATTCTGAATCAGTTCAGATAATTTACTTCCAAAATGTGTTCCAAGGGTGGAAATTATAATGGTGGTGACTTGTTCGAATATATCAAGGTTAGTGAAGATGATGATGACTCCAATGCTGTTGAAATTCCGTGTGAATTAGACGGTACACTGTTACTGTCAACACTCGTGGCTCAGTTCCCTGGTGCTTGCGGACTGAAATACCGGCACCCGGATAGCAAATCAATCCGCGGTATTCGACTTAGTGATGGCAAGTTGCATCCGCCAACCGAAGTTGGATGGGGTAAAAACCTTTATATCTGCGTATTTCCCAAAGAGAACAAACGTAAGATGGAAGATGTTTCTCCTGAAAATTCCGCTGCTAAAACCAAACGCTTAGAGAAGAAACTCACTTGCTCCGATTTAATTTGTCTTGGGTTGCCGTGGAAGTCAACTGAAGAATCTATAAAGCAATACTTTGAGCAATTTGGTGAAGTAGTAATGGTACAGTTAAAAAGGGATAAGAATGGATCTTTCAAAGGCTTTGGTTTTATTCGATTTGCTACTTATGCCTCTCAGATGAGAGCTTTAGCTCAAAGACATAACATTGATGGACGCTGGGTTGATGTTCGTATCCCGAATTCCAAGGAAGGTGTAGTACCTCAGATGCCCTGCAAAGTATTTGTTGGTAGGTGTACTGAAGACATGACTGCTGATGATCTGCGTGAATACTTCTCTAAATTTGGAGAAGTAACTGATGTGTTTGTCCCTCGTCCATTTAGGGCATTTGGATTTGTTACTTTCTTAGACCCAGAAGTAGCACAAAGTCTTTGTGGGGAAGATCATGTAATAAAAGGAGCATCTGTATCTGTATCAAGCGCTGCACCGAAAATTAAGACTAAATCCCAAAACTGGAAAGAAGATTCTTACGGTCCTAATAACTGGGAAGGCAATCGTTCTGGAGGTCCTTCAGGTGGACCAAACAACAATGGAGGAAATAGTAACATAGATTCTCTCAATATGCAAAATTTAGGAATTAATCCTAATGGGGGGCCACCTGCTAACTTCAACTTACCTATAAGTCTAGTAGCAGCAGCTCTCAATCAAGCTGGTTGGGGTGGATTTCTAGGTGGACCTGGTAACACTGGTCCAAATAATTGGCAGGGTGGCCCACCACAGGGCAACCCAAGTAAAAACTGGAACAGCAATCAAAACTGGGGTCAAAATGGCCCACCACAATCATGGAATCAAGGTGGCGGCAGCAATCAAGGTTGGAATGGTGGTGGAAAAAGTGGAGGGAACTGGAATCAAGGAAACTGGCCAAGTGGCCAGGGCCAGGGAAACTGGAATGGTAACGGTAATGGGGGAAGTTCCAGTTCAGGTGGCTCTGGTAGTGGGTGGAATAACAACAAACCCCAAACATGAGGTGAGCTCAGCAGCAGATGCTTGTATCAGAGATAGAATGGTAATATTAGTTTAAATTCTAGTCTAAGTAAATTTATGTTTCTATGTAAAGATGTGTAACTGAAGTAACACAGATGTGGTAGATTTATCACAGGATGCTATTATGGATGCAATAAGATCCAGATGATGATGTATTAGATGTAAGGTGACCTAGAGTACTGTGTGTAATAATGTGATGTGTGTGATGAGGACTTTTGTTCAATAAAGGTGTATGTTATTCTGAGATGGATGTTTAATTTCGATAAGTCAGGGTGGGTGCATAAAGAAACAATTTGTTTATATAATTTTAAAGAAAATGACTTTTTAATATACATAGTTTATGAAATTGGGTGTGAATCTCTGATTTGCTTGTATGTGGACATACTGTCATAATATACTAGACAAGTTCAGGATGCCAAGTTTTCAATGGGTGTGCACAACTGTGTGTATCTTGCGAGAGGTGACTGCTACAATCAATCATCCTGTGGAGCCTGCGGTAAGTGGAGGGTGTGCAATTAATGGTCTGATGTTCAATAATGTATGACATGCATTTGTTTTTTCTGTGCAGTAGCTATAGAAAATGGATAAATGGCTTTTCAAGAGTGCTATAATAACCAGTATGAAATTGACTGATACGTCTGTGGTAACTATTAATTATTTTATTTTAATTAAGGTACATATTTATGAATTCATAACTTCAATAGTTGATAATTTAGTAATATCATTCTTTATTTTTACAGGTCAAAATACAGACCCTAAAGGTCTTAATTTTTGAAGTCTTGAAGTATCCTTAAAACGGATTGGCTATTGAGATAGTAAAGAACAAACTAATCTTACATCTGCAATATGTAGGTATGTAATCATGAAGATGATAAAATGAGGTGATTGAGATATAACTATTGTAAAAAAAAACCTTTCGTATTTAATAGGTATAAGATTAGTAAGTAACCTTTTCTACTTGATTGAAATACTAAATACGAACATTTCTTCCTTACTGATAGTGAGGCAGTTACATTTCTGACTAGCTAAAATTACCTACCTATTCATTTCGCTAGCTCTTTCTTAGTAGGTACCAGCCAGTAGGGTTGCCAGATGGTTGGGAATCGTCTGGATTCTCCAGAAATTTCATGTGATGTCCAGACTCCTGACAAATAAATAAAAAAATCTCCCAACAAATATACTTATCATCATATTATATCTACTGCAATAATACTTTGAACCAACACCATTATATGAAAAAAAAAAGAATAATTCGAATAAGTCGAAACCAGTGAACAATTCATATTGTGTGTTTAGTCTTCTAAATAATTTATATTCTAAAGAAAGGAATCGTGTGGGCTTTGATTTGATAAAAGCTGAGCTTTTGTTACGACTAAATTTTGATGAAAATTGCTCAAGTTTTCGATCTTTCCTCGATACTCCGAAGGGATCCAAATTTGTGGACTCAGTAAAAAGCAACGCCAAATAGGTACTTGTGGCAAACAAACCGTAAAAAAATAATGCACATTTTATTTTAATCCTTTTTCAAAGAGCTGTTTATCTTAAAAATATAGTTTAAAATGTTGATTTAAACATTTTATTTTAATTTCTCCAGACAACCCAAAAAACCCGATATTTTGAAATGTTATCCAGATATTAGATTTTACGATCTGGCAACCCTAGGTACCAGGTAGGAGTTACTATTATTAAAATGATTCTTAGATTATAGATTCGTGGAGCAAAATTTAAATTAATCGGTAAATTTATATTCTAAACAGTTCCAGAAAGGGGTTGTAAACAACTTGAAGAGAGAAAAACCAAGATTATCGTTTATTCCATCATTTTCGAATAAAGAGAAAAAAATCAAGAGGATACTATACCTAGAGATTCCTATTTAGGGTTTAAAAACTCAATAGGCATAAAAATATAGTAGTTTTCTTTTAAAGTGTATTTATTTGACCCAAGCTGACCCTTTGATATAGCATGCTAAAATCAAATAAATTTTGTTTTTAGCAATTTCTAGGTCTTTAGCGCGTTCAAGCAACACATTATAACCACAGATTACTAATAAAATATGTAGCGAGCTACATTATAAAGAAAGCATACTATGTATTACAATTTTTTTTGTAGGTGGTAAGTAGGCCCAAGGGCTGATCCAGGGGGGTCATAGGGGACATGACCCCCCGAGGCTGGGTCCAGGCTCTAGTTAGATCACTAATTAAAATTGTTAAACAATGTTTTATATTCTTTTGTCACAATATAGATTTTTTACCTTCAATATTTAATTAATTAATTATTCCGGAACAAACACATCGAAAATTTGTAATTTACCGCACCACCGCCACCGGCTGTGGGTGGTGAAGTGGCAGCAGAGTCAGGACATGCCGCAATCGATTTCTGACCTTATTTTGAATTGCTATATTGAGATGTATCCTAATATAAGATTTTTTTTATTAATTATGGCTACAGTACCTGTTAGTGTAGCGACAGCGGGAAGATCTTACTCTACGTAACGAAAATTCAAATCGTGGCTAATGCTTCAATGGTTGAAGAACGTCCCACCGGACTGGCACTCCACGTCTATAAAAACGAACCCATTGAAGTAGATGAAGTGATAAAGCGTTTCGGGAGGAGTTAACTACCTATTGACAAAACTGTCCTAACCCATATTTTACAAACAATAGATAACTAGCTTTCCGCCCGCAGCTTCGCCCGCGTGGACAACACGATTTTGACTGTTTAGTTTTTTCCAATTGTGGCGGGAAATTGCAAATTATCCTTACAAATTTTTCCGGTCGCTTCTTTGCTCGGGTAGACCACAAAATTTGCCCAACTTTTTTATTTACCGAAATATAAACGCAGCTTATATCCTTTCCCAAGGTCTAGTCTATTTTTGTACCAAATTTCGTTAAAATCCAAACGGACTTTCATCCCCTATTTTATCCCCACACAGTTTGAAATTTCAAAAACCCCATATCAAATATTTTGTTATTTATTTATTTCTCATTAAGTGCCTAAACACAAGTTTCAGCGTTTATCTTCAACAATGACAAACTCCCATACAATTTTTCATCCCTTATTACAACCCCATTTTTACAACAAAAAGTAGCTTAAGTATATCCTTTCCCAAGGTCTAGTCTATTTTTGTTCCAAATTTCATCAAAATCGGTTCCGGGGTTAAACTTGAAAGCATGACTTTGTTTGGATTTCTAAACGAACTTTCATTCCCACACAGGTCGAAATTTCAAAAACGCCTGAATATTTTTTTATTTATTTCTTTTCAAGTGCCTTAATATAAAGTTTCATGATTTTATCTGAAAATGACGAACTCCCATACAAACTTTCACCCCCTATTTCTACCCCTTAAAACCTATTTTTTGCAATAAAGTAGCCTATGTCCTTTCTCAAGCTTTAGTCTATTCCCGTACCAAATTTCATCAAAATCGGTTGAGTGGTTTAGACGTGAAAGCGTAACAGACAGACGAGAGTTACTTTCGCATTTATAATATTAGTAGGGATTAAATAGGATAGCAGTTTTTTTGCTAATCAGACTCAACTGCAAGACTACTTAATTCAACTTTGCGAAATCAAAATATTTAGTACCTAGTCGGCCAACGACATTAATATATATCTATACCTAAGTAATAGGTAATTAATTTGTTTTTGACTTTTTAATCTTCAATATAATCTGTCTGTAGATAAAGACAAGTGCATTGGTTTATATTATTAAAACCATTGTATTCAGGGCTATTGATAAAACACTTACAACCCCTCAGAACTATCCTACTAAACATCACAAACAACAACTTTGTTTTTTGTAATGTTTAGTAGGCATAACATAGACGCAAAGAAGAATCGATTGTGCGTAGTGAAGACGGTCCTTCGGAGCTGTGAAAAAATAATAGCCTCTGGGTATAATTATACAATTAGAAACTCTTACCCCGCATGTTGCAAACATCTAACTCTCAAAGAGTGAGTGGGATAGGTACCTGTAGTGGCAACGCGGGGTTAGTAAATCGAAACCTTACATAGGTACATCATATCGTAGGTACTTATTGCATTTCATCCGCCGCGAATAAAATCTATGTAGCCAAGTTTTTCAGGCAGCTGCGTAGCAAGGTCTTACCCCGCGTTTCCACTGACGACAAAAAATTTTGTAACATCTATCTAACTCTCAGAGTGAGTGGGATAGGTAGCCGTTTGTGCAATGCAATGTTCGGTGATTTCACGTTCTTGTGATAGACGAACTATCTACAAGTTTGCAAGGAACTCTCGGTGCGCAAGTCGAACTGCAATTCCCCGGTTTTGAAAATTTTGGTATCTATGAGAATACAGTAAGCTAGGGTAAATAGCCCGTAATAACGAGCATTTTGCTCGCAACTTCCTGTAAGTGGTCCACTTCATCGGTCAAAGAACTTGCTAGTTAATATGAATTATTTTAAGTTTCTTGTCAATCGCATTAATAAATCGAAGCAATAAATTCATAGACATAGACACACTGAAAGAGTGCCTTATTTCCGTGTAAAACTGTGCTTCCCTGAAATTTTACGCAAATCGGTAGCGGGATCCTCGCGGGTTATTCGCGTGTGCGTTCGCGAGGCGGAATGTTGTTGAATTTAAAGATTTTAAGTATGCAGATATTTAGTGTATGACGTCGTATAATTGTGTATGGTAAAAAAAAATTTGTGCACGCAGCCATTGTGGAGAAATTCATCAAAAACTGATTCCGCTGGGCGAACGTTGTCCTGGCGGAACTTTTTTTAATCCATAAACTTTAGAAGAAAAAAGATGTGTCCAATAATTAGTGTGTATTTGTGTGTAATTGTGTATGTATGAATAACATTAGTGCATGCATAAACTTCGGAGAAATTCAAGTTTCCGCTACGCGAACGTTTGGCCATTAGCTAGTTTTCATATAAAGCGCTTACATAGAGAGCTGTAGAATCTTACATACATTGTTTTGAATTTGTTTATATTTGTTTAAAAAACAGATTTAGAAAAAAACGTAGGGCTTAAAAGATAAAAATATAAACGTAAAATACGCTTATTAGGTCTTAGTTCTTAAAGTATGCACTTTGGGGTCTAGATTTTCACGGTTATACAAACCTTGTAGGTGTCTGCAACATGTTGCCAAGTATCAATGATGTTCCGTTAGTAGGTAATTAAAGAGTTATATCGAAATAGTTAATAGATCACTGTTTACAAAACAGTCAAATATCACGACGTTCTAAAGGAATTGCATGGTAAAATGTATGCCAATAATTAGTGTATTCATTCAACTATTCACATGCAAAATTTCATGTCATTAAATTCAGTAATTAAAGAAAAACAATTATAATACTAACGAAGCATCGAAAACCTACATAACCCGACCAAGTTCAGATGGCTACAAAAAAGCGGCCGTGCAATATATTTAGGTAACATCCCAAAATTTACAGTATAATACCGGTATTGAATTGGTATAGGTGATAACACAATTGTTGTTTCGATATAATTTATAGGTCATTTATTATTGTACACCTACTTTTTTAAATGTATTTAATTTCAATTTTCAATGCGACAACAACAATTCAAACAACAACAATTTTCTATGCGACAACTGTTCCTGCGCAAAACAAATGCTGAAAACATAGTTTCAGAGCGGCACAGGACTTAGGTACATTTCTTTGAACCGTATACTTACAGCTAGGAGAAATGTATAGTTTATATTGAAATATCGTGACGCGTGATTCACGCTTAGACATTCGTCAGATTTCAGTCTTCTAAATATATAATGTATAAAATAAAAAACAGTGAGCACTTAGCAAATAAATCGACAGTTTACTTTCTATATGTAATTATATTGTTTGCAAAAAGAGTGCGAGCTTTCAATTATGAATATGATAATGGGATTCAAGAGCACCACATTATAAATACGTACACCTATACATTTTAAACTTAAAATTCTTACATCACAAGTTAATCACAAGTCATGAGATCCATGGAAAGTCGTTTACGAACAAACCATGAGGTTTAAAATAATTCGAATCAGGATTACTTCCACATTATTCCGGTGAACCGTTGCAGTATGAACATTTATTACTCATTCCGTTTTGAACACTAACTGGCATTCTGTATTTAATAATATATCTGATTATGTAACTAAATATACCTACTCCTTGTGTACAATCCAGATATCTTCTATTTCACACTGATTCTGGAGAATAAGGTACACTTCGATACAAAATAATTATATATTTTAAAGTAGGTAGCGGGTTCTTACAAAAAAAAACTTTTTACAGCTATCGAACAGAAAACTTGAGCGAGTTTGACTCCTTAAATGGATCAATATTGAATCGCAAGCTTAGCGCCAAAGCACATTCGATGCTATATTTTTACATGGGCCTTGGATTTTGTAGCTTGTCTCCCGAGGAGGTTTGAAATAGCACATACCTACTTACTGAAAGTATGGTGCCTTGGCAACCGCTATTTAATCAAAGAGAATAGGCATGATGACAGTAAGCAAGAATTACTAAAATAATATGTTCATATACTGAAATATAATTAATATGTTTAGAAAAGAATATTTATTTTTATTTATAAGACGGGATTATTAATTTATTTGAACATTTCATGTTCAGTTGAACACCAATCAGATTCAATTACGTCACATCTATGTTGAACTGTCGCTGTCACGTAAATTTCGTACGAATTTCGACGATCTCCGCGCTTAAAATTGTTTATTATGTATTTCCTAATTGTATATTACTTATGTTTTGTCCTACAACTTGTGTAAGAACTTATTTAGTAATGGAACAAGGGTTTACCAAGGCAAACAGCTCTAATTTGCCCAGATTTGATTTGTTAATGCTGGGACAGTTCCCGGTATTAAACAAAGAGTTCTGTTTAGCAGAATTTAGAAATGTTAAAACTACAATGTAAGTATTATTTATTATTATTTGTATTATACCTACTATAATTAAAAAAATAAAATCATTTTTAAAAAGAACAGCTTCAATCAAAACATTATTAAAACTAAACATAAGTTTTAATAATGTTTTGATTTTATAAAATATGCTTTCCTATCGATTTCTTTGTTTTAGATCCTCCAGGCCATCTTATGGGGACGACGCGATTAGCTACGTTCAGTTAAAACGCGATGGAAATCTATGTACTTATAGTTAAATCAAAAATCTGCCCAGAACACAAGGTCCACGCGAAGTTATATGCAGTGACGTTAATAGTTGACGAAGTAAAGGAAGAAGTTATATCGGTAGAATGCCATGACTGCGTTGCCTCACAAGGAGGGTGCAAACATACCATTGCATTTCTCATGTGGGTCCATCGTAGGAGTGAAGAACCCATTATTCAAGTAGGTAATTTACGATCCATTCGGCGAGGCTCAGGCTCAGTCAGTGTCTCACCTCGTAAGTTACTTGAATAATTGATTAAAAATTTAATGTAATAAAGAAAATCTATCTATGAACTTTATTTTAGTAAATAAAACATGATGTCAAATCATTTTCGGTTTCATTATTTTAAGAATAAAATTACAAAAAAAGAGGTATCTTTGTGAATTTATTCTATCGAGCCAACTTTATCAAATCGTGTTTCCCTTGTATGTGTTCCCTAGAATATATACTCAACAATATAAATTTATTTTCTCAGATTTTAATTTTACTATTTACTACTTAAAAAAAAACATTTTTATGTGGGCTTTGCAGTACCACCCGGCCTTAATCTCCTATTGTATACGATGTCAAAACATAGAAGTGACGTCATAAGCAGACGCCATGACACCAGGGACCGTTTTCGCGCTAATTTAAAAACATTGAATTAAAATCGCATTTTTGTATCAAAAACCTTTTTTAATTGCAGAAAAAAATTATTTTTCGGAAATAGTATATACATAAGAATATTTTAGATCAGTTTTTGAAAATCAGTCATCATGCCTATTGTTGCTTCAAGGACGCAGGGCCCACCTGCCGAAACTACCGATCAAATGTTTAGTTGAAGATGCGAAACATCCAGTGTGCACCCTTACTAGCTTTTACATCCTTTATCAGTAAATTATCAAGCGATAAATATTAAATATAGTTGTTTACAAATAGCCATTACAGCCGATTGACATCGAACATCTTTATCGTAACAATATCGTATCGTGACACTGCTTGCAGGATGTTCGAAAATCCAACACGAAGGTGAACGAAGTATCTTACAAGCTTATCATAATTACAAATAATAAACTTGTAACTGGCCAATGTCTGTAGGTACACACGAGATATTTAAGAATATAAATAACATCAGAGTGTCTTTATAAGAACAATAGGTAGAAACCAAAACACTTATCTTTAGAATTTTTGTTTGAGGTTTGTATGCGCACTATGCAATAACGAAACTGGATATGATCTCCAGTTTTATTACTGGAGGTCTAACCTAAATTGCACGTTTCATCTTGATACGCCTAGAAGCAGTGTTATAGTAAATCTTTTGGATGCGAGCAAACCGCTGGCAAAAGTGTTATCCATACAAATCAAATCATAATCATATTGTATTACTACCTACCACTGGTGCTGTTTAGCACGTTGCAAATTGTAGTGAAAAACTATCACGTGCACGTTCGTAGATGGAAGAACATTTTCAACTAAAATGTAAACAACATAATTTTAATTGTTCAGGATCAAAATATCCAATTCTTAAATTTCTCAACTCCCTAAATGGTCAAAAGTAGGATTCAATATAATAATATCCTATCTCATTAGGATAGAGAATTGGGTTTTTTTTTTGGTTTTTTTTTATTCTTTATTTTGTTGGGGCATTGAGTCGATATTTGATTAGGTCAGCCCATTTAGTAATCACATAATATAGTAATTAACAATATTTATAATCATGGAGTATAAAGCATTAGCCGCTTCGCATAGAGGCGTTGCTAATATACTCTGGAAGACACCAACATCTAGCGGATTTATAGAGTATACATTCTTAAGATAATCTCGCATACATTTGCTCCACACACACCACCAATAGGTGATATACATACAGTTTGGCGAGTCACTCCTTCTCATTAGATGTTTGAATTTGTTGAGTGGAATGTGCCCAGACCGAAGTCTGCACGCTATCACCATGACATGTCTCTTCATTTTGCTTTGCGTAAACCATGGCAGTCGAGGGGGTTCGTCTTGAACAATTCTATACCTTAAACCTTTATGACTGAGATGTCATCGTAATATAATTTCCATTTTTCAAATATAATTAGGTAGGTATATGAATTTAATGAAAAAATATTTACAAATTATTATCCCCGTATCTTTGATTGAAATGTAATGCGCAAAGTTGTTATACCTAGTAATTTATATTACAATATGAAAAAAAAAAGATTTTGGTTATGTTGTGATCTTCTCTAATTTGTTACTTACCTAATATATCAAACATATTTTTAAACTTTCAGTATTTTGTATTTATAGTTTATTATACTTATAGTTCCTGTTAAAAAGGCGCTTTGATCAAAAAGATGGACATTTTCGGATTTGGACATGTTGACACCTTTGAACATTTTGAGAATTGGACATTTCGACCCTGAACGATTTTCTTTCGAGGAAATTTAGCTTTCACGGTACGTTAACGCTTTATAGCACAAACTATAAATTGGTAGTGATGATGTTACTAATATTAATATTTTTATATATAAAAATAATAACTTCGCAACTATTAATTGCAATTTAAACGCTGCTACTCAACGTGAACGTAAGGCCAGGCGGGATTAAGGCATTATTTGATGAATCAAAAGCGCAATGAAAAAAGTTGCATTATGGGTTTCGAATATGAATAGATCAGTATGGACTTTTTAGCTCCCCCCCCCCCACCCCCCAGTATTCGAAGAGGTGACCCTTTTTTGTGGCGCTACGGATAACGAATACGAACAGTAACCAATGGATTTGGGTTACGAAACTAAATCAGATTTACGTCCTAATGAATCAGTCCACAAAGCGTGCAGTATACAAAACCATTTATTATTCGTTTAATCTGCCTCTAGATATAATTACTATCTACCATAGGGCGCATGATCGGTCTTTTATCTGCTCTTGATAACTTCAATTGCAATTCGACTGCTTGCTACTCAAACCACGGTCTTGTTGACATTAAATAGGTGACCAAATTTTCGATAATAATCTAATCTCTGGATATTGAATATCAATTCTAAATATTGGAATAAATTTTCTCTACATAATCCTATGATTTGGAACTTATTGAACTTTAATATCGTTCACCTTTTTAATACAATTACAATAAGTGGGTAAGTTTACATTTATCTACTTAATAAATTACGTGTAATTTACTTTATATAAGGAAATCCGTGAGAAGCAAGCCGCGAAGTCTCGATCAGAGTAAATTAGAAATCGGAAATATCTGAATGTTTGAAGATATTGTTCTTGAATATAAGTAAATAATTCTACCACTTTCATGAATTTAACATTTTCGCATTAACGGTTTCTTTTCAGTATTATCAGATATATAGACGTATTTCCTCCATTGTCATAAAAATAAAATTGGATTAACTAACCTTTTGGACACTGAGTCTAACAGTTCAATTGTACGATGACTATACGCACATATACTGATTACAGTAACGGCTAATCAATCTTTCACACAGCTGGAGTAAATATAATAACAGAATTAAATTAACAACCACAAAATTTTCTAAACTGGAACTAAAAATGCATCTGTAATACTTATGTTCGGTACTTTACACCTTCAGCTTTTTGGCAGGCCTGAGAGCATAGTTAAGAGTGACTTGTCGCTTGATGGTCGACCTTCGGGGATGTCTTCGGCCGTTCCACTCCGCCTCCATCTTGCGGGCTAATTCAAAATCATTCTTTTCCTGTTCGATCAACTTTTCAATTCTAAGCTGCTCTTGCAGTATTTTCTTAACATCACAATTCTTTAATGGACTAGACAAATTTTTTACAGCTAAATTGACCTTATTGTTATTTATTGTTTCTGAAATTATAGGTGGACTGTTTAATTCCTTTTTGGTACTAGACTTTTTGGAATCACTTCGCAAATATGGCTTTCGCTCGGACGAAACTTTTCTCTGTTTCATTTTGCCCTTCTTCGGCGTCGTCTCATTTTCGTCTTTCGAAATGCTTCCCATAGATCTTGTACGTCTAAGATTTGTTTCATTATTTAATTTAGTAATACCATCAATATTAATAATTTGTTTATTTCTATTAGCATTTCTTCTTATAGGTAAAGGTGCAACACAAGGGCTAGACGAGGTTTTTTTTATTTTAGACCTGCTTGTTTCACATTTCCCAGGGTTTTCCTGAAATAGAATAGTTAATATCATTATGAAATGGCTACTAAGTTTTAAAAACCATTGATGAAAGTTGAAACTTACCTTTTTACCATGAAGAATATTTAATGCAATAACAAAGGCAGAAGGTAGGTTTTTAGCTAAGGACATGTTTCTTAGGCGACAAAGTCCATCTAAATACTGTGCACGGCTTGGCGCTGGTTCATTACGGGACGACACTGACTCCTTGTCCAGTCGAAGCCCAGGCACTCTGAGAGGAAGACTCTTGCTAGTACTGAAACTAAAACAACAAGATATTGAAAGTGTCCTACGGATGTCCTACAAGATAGTAAAAGTTTTTAATCGGAGCAATTGGCCACTGTTTTCCGTGTACGTCGAGTGCACTCCGGGGCGCGAGTCGAGTGATGTCGAAAGATGGCTAAAGCGAAGTCTACATCACATACATACATCATACTAATAATATATTCCATTTTCTAATGTTGTGTCAGAATAAGAAAGTGTTATTTTGATGTCTAGGTCCCATGTAACAGGGGGCGAGTTAAAGCCATTAATCAGGCACTTGTAGAAATTTCCAATGAGATTATTATTTTATTATGGTTAGCCAACAAGTACACTTTACGTGTTCATAAAAACACCCAATAAAACTGCTCGACTTTGCTTTTATTACTTGCATGATATTTTAAAATAGCTGCTAATAACACCTGTTTAGTTTAGTTCACTACATATTATAAAACAAAGTCTTCCGCCTCGTCTGTCTTTCACGATTAACTTAAAAACTACTGCACCGATTTTCATGCTGTTTTCACTAATGGATAGTGGAGGAGTGGTTCTCGAGGAAGGTTAATATGTATAATACATATATATTATAGTACAGAAAATGCGAGAAACCACGCGGGCGAAGCCGTGGGCGGAAAGCTTGAATCAATTAAAGCTAGTCTGACAGAAAAGTGAACATTAACTTAACTATCACAAAAAAATCTACAAACCTTGTTGGAGTTGTCGATTCAATTGGTTTGAAGTAACATAACTCTTGTCGCATAGAGTCGACGCTTCCAGTCTCAATGTTCCTGTTTTCTAAATTGATTTTGTGTTGGAGTATTCCTGTGCATGGTAGCGGCAATGATACAAGCAGAGAAGGAATAGATCCTTTTACTTTGTTCTTATCCTCCGAATTACCTACTTGTTTATCACTACTTTTAGAATCTTCTTTCTGAAAGTTATTTGAAGACTTTTACCACGGGATTATTTTTAAATTATAAAAGTACCTACAGGCTGTCCATATACGGGAAACCTGCTGAAATATATAGTATAAAGTGAATGTATCTTAATTAGGATGCATCTTAAATAGGATATATGTTTTTCAATAATCACTGATTAAATAGATAAAAATATATTCCATCAAAAAGCTGGTTTTATGTGAAATTAAGTTGATTATACTTATAACTTAAAACGGTTATAACTAAAATGAACAGGAAAATTCAAAATCTTCTTTTTCTAATATTCATTCATCAATATCCATTTGGCAAACTAATTTTCTCCAAGGGATGTCAAATACATAGTGCTTCTTACTTTCTTCTACTTGAAAATCAAAAGGAAGTATAATTATTTAAGACGATAATATAAGAGATATCAAATTACTATATTTCTTTATACTTCCGGCTGAAAGCTAAAATAACTTTATATAGATTGTGAATCCTGCCCACAGTCGATTTTTTCCTTATCTAAAATAACTTTATAATCTTATCATGGAAAATGCATAAAAGCTGCCTTAAGTCATTAGTCTAGTGGTCCTAAGCGCTACTGTTAAGCTAGAGGGCCTGGTTTCGATGCCCAGGTCGAGCAGTGTTATTTTGTATGAAATTCCCAGTAGCAGCTGGGAGTCTGGATTTGTGCCCCATCAATGGCAATAGGCTCGCCCCCTATTACGTGGGACCTAAGCATACCCGCGAAATGTGGGTGTACATTAGTACACCTCTGCTTGACGATTCGGCGAATACAGGCGCGATGGTATGTGAAGTTCGTTGTTATGGTTATACCTGTCGTAGTGGCGCTAGTAGACACTTTTAAAGGAGCAGCAAATATTCAACCAATTAAAAATATTGATGAAGAAATACCTATTGGTTAATCATGTTTCTAGTAAGGATCAGAGAATTTTATCCAAAAATACCCCCATGGATAGGATGGCAATATCAGTCCAGCCGTTTTGGATGTATGACCAACAGATGACAAAACTTTTAAAAATATAAGTTAACTATAATTTGTATAAGTAAACAATGTTCAAACAAACAAAAATGGTGGATGAAATTGTGGAGCACAGCCAGTTTTTACTAAATCAAAGACCAGTTAACTAACCTATATTTGGAGAACTACAGTATCAAGTGTCTCATAATAACACATCCACAGCAAAATAAATATAAGCAAGCAGAGTGGTCAATTCAGAAAAAATAAAGGTAGCCAAAATATTATTATTTAGACCTGGCACCTATATATATTAAGTAATCCAGGAAGAAATCTTACCTTTTCTTTAACACTGGCACCATTTTCTTTATTCCATAAACCAGGGCCAAGTTTGTTTTTTTTATCTATAAAGTTTTTTATTAATTTACCATAACTTGGGACCATTTCTGGTGACATCCCATTAATGGGCTTGACTGTTGGAGCTTTAGGAGTTGACCCATTAGTGCTTCTACTATCATTTGTTTCACTAGCTATTTGCAGACTACTGAAATAAGTAAGGCTGTCTGAATGATGCATATTTGTGAAATGGGATGTGGATAATTAAAGTGTTCAATACTAATATTAGTATTTATATGACAATTACAGAGACTGGAAACATCAGTAGATAATAAATATAACATTACTCTGTAAATTCTATTATGGAACTATCCAATCTATATATTTCATAATAAAATATATTTTTTATAACTATTTAATAAAAAAGTACACATACAATATCAATAATACACTATTTTTGACTAAGTCATAAATAAGTATGCACAGGAGTATGTAAGTATAGTTTTAAAGATATTAAAAAAGTTTGGTCTAGATAGAATGCAACAGCTGTCCCATAAAAAAATAATCTCTACTTGAATAGTTAATTTGGATAATTGAATAAATTGTCTTAAAGGTAAGCAAAGTAAAATAGTATTTTAATCAAACTTAACATAAATATCAACAAAATCGGTGTAACTATGTTCTTGAAGTAGCAGAAGTTTTTCATAAAGCAGTCATGGTTTAATGTAGACTAAAAGACTCAACATTATTGGCTAGTCAAGATACTTTTCTAGTGTCACTTACTCTTTTGTGCTGGGTACTTGTAATTTAGATAGATAACTATCAATTTTTGTAGCTTTAAGTCTAGGTTTTGCGGCTGTTGCTTTAATGTTCAATTTCTTAGGAGTATTTGGAGGAGGAACATTGTCTTTCACATGGTCTTGCTGCATTTGTTGGGCTAAAATCTCATCTTGTTGCAAATTGTCTAAATACCTTTTGTGTGCTTCTTCCTCCTCTGATTGAATTTTCCTAAAACCAAAAGTTCTTAAAATCAATGAAGGTACCTTGACACACAATCATATCTTTTTCTAGAAAGTTCATTTACATACTTTATTAATAACTCAGTCTGATGCATATGCTTTTGCTCCAGTCTTACTCTTTCAGCTCTTAAACGCCTCAGTTCAGCTTCATATTCTAATCTAATTTCACCAGGCTCACTCAAACGGAGCAAGGGAGCCTCTGAAAATTAAAATATTCAGTAGGTATTGCATATTTGAAAAACCACTGAAACAGTGAGAGAGAGAGAATAAGACACATTCTCTCTCTCTGTTTCAGTTGTTTTACAGAGTTGTTATGTGAGGTGGTGCTGGTCCGGTGCTGAGGCGTTACTGGTATGGTGCTAAGGCGGTTAATGGACGCTGAATGGAGAAGTAAGTTAAAAGCAGAAACCTTATAAAATCGTAGCTAACAAGGACACTAAAAATAATACTTCAACCTCATAAACTATTTAAAAAAAAGTATAGAAAAAAGTTAAGATTTAGCATCTATTTCAGTACATCATTGGCTTTGTTTACGGAAGCAATATTTGGTTAGTTTTTCTATAATATTACAGACAATCAACAAAATATCGATTGTATTGCGTTATTCTGAAACATTTCAATTTTTTACCTTCAGGCAAATGAATGTCCTCTCCTTTAGTTTTAATTTGAATTTCTTGTGAAAATTTCGACTGAATAAAATTCCAAAGTTCATCATTCACCAGATTCTTTTGTTTTGTTGCTGTTCTTAGCCAGGATCCAATTCGCAATCGACATAGAGGACAACACAAAGCATTATTTTCTATGCTGCCATTAAAACAACGTTGACAAAAATCATGAAAACACGGCAAGGTTACGGGTTCTATTAAAATAGACTGACAAATTGAACAAAATACATCTTTTAATTCTAATTTTTCTAATTTCAATAATTTATTTTCAATTTTAGACAGCCGCTTCTTTGACTTGGCCGCCATTTTTGATTGGACGTTTGTTTTTTTTAATAATCTGTGTTTGTAGTTTGAGTAGTTTCATTCGGTTTTTTTCATATCATGAATGTACAGTTTGTTCGAAATAAGTAAGCCGACCGGAAGTTAGCCGTTCCGAACTACCACGGTGGTAAAATCGTTTAATTTATTGTTTTTATACATAAATATCGAAATTAGTAAACAAAATAATTAGAATTGTGATACATATACGACTCTAATTATCTTTACACCGACTTTTTCTATTAAAATTTACCACTTGTAAACCACTTGCAGACAACTTCCGATCGGCTTACTTATTTCGAACAAACTGTACGATGTTCAGTTTGTTCGAAATAAGTAAGCCGATCGGAAGTTAGCCGTTCCGAACTACCGCGGTGATAAAACCGTATAATTAAGTGTTTTAATACATAAATATCGAAATTAGTAAACAAAATAGTTAGAAATGTGAAACATAATATACGACTCTAATTATATTTACACCGACTCTTTCTATTCACATTTACCACTTCTTAACCACTTGCAGACAACTTCCGATCGGCTTACTTATTTCGAACAAACTGTACGAGACATGAGTTTGTATTACTCAAACGGATTATTAGTCTGAGACTCAAACAGATCGCGTACTTTGCAGGGGTTTAAGTTTTCTGTGCACTGAAATCGTGTAGAGCGAGACAGTGCTGCCAACATTATTTTGACGAACCAACCAAACCAAAGGTGGTCTCATGGCCCACCAGAAAACCACTAAACCTATCGGCCTCACAAACCACCAAAAAACCACTAATATCAACTCAACCACTCATTCCAAACATGTCTTTCTTTGCGTGACATTTTTAAACACTATTAGTTATGAACTTGTAGGTTATCACTATCACTGTCATCACTACATAGTATAAAACAAAGTTGCTACCCGTTGTCTGTCTGTCCCTATGCATGCTTAGATCTTTAAAACTACGCAACTGATTTTGATGCGGTTTTCAATATTCGAGTCAAGAGGAAGGAAGGACCGTTCTATACTATAATATTTATGTAATAAACATAAAAAAATGTTTATTACATAAATATTATACTATCCTCTCAAAAGGTGGGTAGACGAGACAAGATCAAGAAAACCTACTACTAAGAAACAGTGCGTCTGCCCACACATCGCAATTAAGATAAAACGGTGCAGTGAACATCTTCATGTTTATGGAACTACTACTTTTTGCCATTTTATAAGTAATATATAACATGTTGAGCAGGGCCCTGAACCCTTCTGTGGAATACCAAAAGCCCTTGCTCAAAAAACCCTCACTGATTCTAGTTTTGAGACTGCCATGAAGCTCTGGACGGAATCGGTGGGTATGGCCCACTCTAAAGCTTAAATTAAAGCCTATAGTAAAATGCAAACAAACCTTCTCCTAACGCTGAGTAGGAATAATCTGCGCATTGTCACGAGAGCCTTAACAGGACACTGCTGCTTAAACAAGCACATGTTCAACCTAAGGCTGAGCGATACGCGAACCTGCAGATATTGCGAAGAGGCTGATGAAACGCCACTTCACCTTCTGGGGTAATGCGCATCTGGGGAAACATGTATTAACCCCAGATGAAATAAGGGAGCTCACCCCTAAGGAAATCCTGCAGTTTATAGCAGCCGCAGGGTTCAGCGGTGAACTTTAAGTCTTTAAGTGGCGATCACAATAGACCGAAATCGGTCGCAGTGATACTACAGCCACAAATACCAATAAAAAAAAAAAAAAAAAAAACATGTTTTTGTTTATGAAACAACACCTACGTCAGGGGCTGGACACTTCTATACTTGATACTTATTGTGTAGGCAGTAGCGCTATCTCTCGATAAATCCCATAAAACAAAAATAAGTTTTATTGCGTTGTGCCTCATAATACCATAGATGGAGCTTATTCCAAGAATTGGTACTAGTGTTACTGTTTTATCGACATTATGTGGAATATGGTGGTTGATAAGTTTGGTTGTTTTCTCTCAACTTCAGTCACTGTTTCGTGATATTTTGTGCGTTATTATTCAGAAATTGTGTTAAGTTGTAAGTTTTCGATGTGAAACACACAAAGACAAAGTAAATATATTGATTTACAGTTAGTGCAAAAGTGTTAATCGAATTCTGTGCGGTAAAATGAGGACTATTAATGCAATGGCGTAGGTAAATTTATTATGAAAAACAAATATTATAAAGCACCGAAATAAAGAAATTTCTGAAAAACTTGTTTTTTTATGCACTATGACTACATAAAGAAGTATATAAACCTAATATAGGTTAATATATATATATATATATATAATATACGTAGATACGTACATATCTTTATATATCTCTATATAAAACAATCAGTACATGGGAAACGTCAAAAGATGGCCTTAGTGTTCAACAAATGTCATTTGTGGTGAGTGGTGACACGAATATTGCTGAGAAGGCTCTCTTTTCCTAGTATATTATTCTACTCTTTGACCTACGTACTGTACGATCTAGTGGCTATAGAAAAGTCGAGAAAATACGCGGGCGAAGCCGTGGGCGGAAACATTTTGTAATACAACACACCGATAGATTGTTGTCAAAATAAAATCATAACTAAAACAATGAAACAGAAATAATAACCTACAAGTACACACGGCTACACATCAAGCTATACACAACCAGTTTAGACTGACCTCCCACTGTAAAAGTTTTCCGCAAGACCCAGGCGGTTTTATCAGTCTCGCTTGGGAAACATTAGAACTGAGTCTAAGATATAATAATACTTTATGTGGCACCCAAGCAGAAACGATCTAAAAAAATATGATAAACACTTTGCGGACACAAAAAAAATTCAGGTGAACGCTGACTCCGATTTAAAAAAAGGTACTCTGTGAAGCTGACCCAGACTTGGAATGCGACATCTTTCATACTTTAATTATTGAATGAGTCTGTGGACTAAAAGTCGATTTGTAATACATCTTTTTGGGCGTTCGCACAGTCGGGCACATTCGAACTTGTATTGTTCATGAATATGGTCTTTCATAATTTAACCTTAAACGAAAACAACACAAACGTGTGCTCATACACATACGACCTAACGGATGTCACATTAATAGGATAACATAAGAGTATTCAATTAATTATTTACGAATCATCGGGATACGATACTATTATAATAGCACAATCCTGCTCCTCCCTAGATTCTAAATAATTGACTAAGTCAGAGGTACCAACATTCTGTGCGGAGAAGCCATGTTGATATTTTCTTTCTTTTTTCGTCATGTACCGACTCACATGTATTTGAGAACGAGAAACGAACACGAAAGAAACCACGAGAAATATGGTGGTTGGAAGAGGATTTTAGATAGTGTTCTTTTGTTCTTGCAGAATTGTGGTGGATTTTTAACAAATGTTTAAGTGTGCTCTTCGAAATCTTTGCTAAAAACAGGATAAGACCTTGGAATATGTCTTCAATGCATTTTGTGGTTCATCCTTTGCCTGGTACAGAGGATCAATTGATAGACAGGTAAACATATTTGATCATTTTACTTGACTCCATTTCGTTCATATTGTGAAATCCGACATTCCATGATCGTACAAATGCAATTAGTCACTTATTGATGATATAGCATCAAGGGCCACGTTTCCCGTATCATTTTACGCTCATGGGAGAATGTTCACTACCCGACATTATTTTCTTTGTGGGACCTAGGTTTACTTCAATCCATACAGCAAAATACTTTATGGATCGGATGGCGTAATCATGTTGTTTGGCTGAAATCAAAGAAGCTTGATAAGCTTGCTTGCTACATTTCGCATAGAAATACCGATGCTGCCGATACAGTTGCTAATTTTCAAACTGTGACATAATAAAATAGTTCATTTATCATTTGATATTTTTGTGATGTCATATTACTTTTAGCCTTCTCTACTTGGACAATGTTTGAATGCTAAAATTTTCTCAGATTACAAAAATGCAAATAATCAATAACTGTACCAATGTTTCAACAACAGGCAGGAAAAAAAGATCAATGTATACTACCAACAACTTTAAGCATGCAGATTCCACTAGAGGTTATTTACTTTAGCAGATTTAAAGAACCTTTGTTACCAAAAATATAAAATGTATGATACAATGAAAAATTATATGACACATTTCCTTTGTAATAATCTAACAATTGTTCATATAATTTATCTATTTTTTTGTTAAATTGGTTATCTACAGTAGTGAGGTAGGTGTTTTATAGGTTACTAAAAATGTGTTATTAGATTGCATAAAATAATAATATTAATAACATTAACTTATTTGAATTGAAATCTGATAAAATCACAAAGTAAACATTTACAATTCTCATAAAAGTATAGATATTATTTTAAAGTTGGGCCTTATTCTTTATAATGAAGATATTTAAAAAAAAAGTGTTCCTTCTCTATCTGTCTGTTAGGTGTTGGTGTAAAAACTGAACTTAACAGATTTTAATTTTAATAGTAGTGTTGAGTTGACCTCGTCTAACTGATAGCATGTAGTGTAGCTCAATGACTTTCGAAATTTAAAGAGCTCAATGACCCATTGCTCTATGATACCAGACAAACAAGACTTCTTTAGCAGAGTGTAAATACTAATACAAAATCTGTATTGATTAATTGAATATTTACTTATACATATATAAACAGGTCATTAAAATGGCATTTCCTATCTAACAACCTCAAAAGGATCACTAAGACAAACTTAGAGATTAATAGTCTCTTTTAAAGTCCAGACAGTAGTAGTATTGTCAGATAATATGTGAGTTTTAAAATGTAGGGCAATATCTGAATAAGATATTAAAGGAAGAGGCATAGCAGCTGGACCTGTCCTAACTTAAGGCATCAGTAATTGTAGCACAAGAATTAGTTAAGAAGTTTAACTACCCTGAAAACTACTATCCCGAAATAGTAATATTGTTGTGTGGGAATCAAATTCCAGCCATGTTTATGATTATAATTTCATGGTATTTGAGCTTGCATTCTTTCTTTGCTTTAATGCCATTATAAAATACTTGCTGTGCCCTGCAGTTTCACCTGCTGTTTTTATTAGGGTTCTGTATCTCAAAATTAAAAAGGCACACTTTCATTAATGAAATTCTTAGGAGCTGAACAAAAATATAACTAGACCAGTGCAAGTCTGACTTTTGAGGCTTTTATACAAACTTGTTGCATAATGTCATTGTTTATTATTAACATTAGCAATTGGTATTGCTATTACTATATTTTTATTGAATTGCTCCTTATAACATCAGCTATCTGCCAGTGAAAGTCCCATCAAAATGTGTACCGGTATTTAGGAGATTAGCAATAACTAACTGACAAAGAAACAGACAGATAAACAATATATATAAAGAAAAAATACAATAGTACTGCATATTATGTTATTATACTTGGCTTAAGCATTTAGTAAAAGCTATATTAGCAATATTTATTCATTGTGCTTTATTAATGTAGCCAGCAGTTGTTACAATCATGTTATACTTTGTCCATTATGTGAACCGCTTTTTGACAGATGCCTTAGAATGTAGCTGTTTCAGATTATGTAGAAGTTAACATTGAAATGCGTAACAAATTAACTTTATTATTAACTTATGATATTCATTTATCTTAATTATGAGTTCTTGTAGACATTATAATACCATAAATGTAACAGATTTTCCAAAAAAAGGATAATAGTTAAGCATATTAAATTTTGTTACATCCTACCATGTCTAGTGAATGAAGTCGAATGTATCTGCTGCAATCATTTTCAACAATGATATTAAATCAGTATCAGATGAATATTATACATATTTATTTATTATTGGTTTTTGTTGCACCCGGTTTGATTCGACAACCAAACAATTGATAACTAGACTGTAATCAAAGTGTCAAAAAATTTGTTTTTTTTTTTATTTGCTGTTTGTGCCTATAATATATCACTGCGACCATAGACCATAGTCGGACTATTGTGATCGCCACTTAACGATTCAGAGTTCCCCGCTAAACCCGGCAGCTACTATAAACTGCAGGATTTTCTTAGGGGTGAGCTCCCTTATTTCATCTGGGGTCAAGACATGTTTCCCCAGATGTGCATTGCCCTTGTGTATTAGGGTCCACATTCCCCCAGAAAGTGAAGTGGTGTTTCATCAGCCTCTTCACAATATCTGCAGGTCCGCGTATCGCTCAGCCTTAGATTGAACATGTGAAATTTGAATATACATATGTATTTGATTTTTTGTGTATATATAATAAATATATATAAATTAGACAGCTTAAATAATTATTATACATAGGTTATTGAATGCTGTTATGAATATATACTCACCTTTTTAAGTCTGTCTGTTGACGTTTTTTGACTTAGTACACGGAAAATCTGTTTTGTGGCATAGATAACTCGAATTAATAAAAAACACGAAATCTACTTTTATTTATACACTTAAATATTTTATATGATATGTACCAGATATTGATCATGCTGGAATCATGGGTGCCAAAATATGATAAACAAAAAGTCATCCAGTTTCCATTAGATTTAAATTTTTATATAGGTACAATGGTGAATAGCATTATGAAATTTGGCTTTGTGTTCAAAACTAAGCCAGGGGATAATTTTAATTTTATTGTATGGATATTTATTATAAAATTTATAAAAATACATAATTATGAACTATCTTTTTGTATTTTTTAGGCATTTTCCATGCAGATGAAAAAAAATTATTAAATTATGAAATTATTATTATGGATTTTTTAATTGTTATAGGCTAAAGGAAGTTGCTGACCGTTGGAATAGATATGGGACCGGAGCTGGATCTTCAGCACTCAGTTCACTACGCGGCGTGCGTGCGGTGGCTGCCGGTCCAGCTCACATTGCTTGCCTGCTGGAAGATGGCACGATCTGCCGTGCTGCCTTTTCCATCATTCCTGATAGATTGGACCTTAGTAAAACTGACGCTAGCAAGAATGGAGGTAATGGAGGAGGTGGAAGCGGCGGGGGAGGCACGAGTGGTGGCAAGCAAGGAGGCAGTGGTGGAGGAGGATGTGGCTCGCGACAGCAGCCGCGCACCAGGGCCCGGATTATGAGAAACTCAATTCGTGCGACACCTAGCTCACAAGGTATCCTAAGCTGATTTAAAGCTTTATTATTTTTTATTGAACTTACTATTTTTATTTGAAGATTTCATTTTTAAATGCAAATAGATAAACATAGGTTGGCGTTCGCACCTATCATGTGACTTTAAATTATATCACTATTATTATTTTTATTTGGCTCATTTTTATTTGTATAGGATCAACAAGTCGAGCTACAGGTGTAATTATTGGAGCATCTGGTTCAGGGCGAGTAGTATCCGTTCCAGCGCCATTTGTACCCGAAGATCTAGTGACACAGGCTCAAGTGGTCCTGCAGGGAAAAAGTAGAAGCCTCATTATTAGGGAATTACAGGTGAGAGAAATTGTAACACTGGTCACCATTATTAAAAAAAGAATAATTATACAGTAATTTTAAAATAATCATTGTTTAGAAACTGCACTTATAATGTAAATATAATAATGTCAAGGTGCGATTCAAACAAATTGTTAATCGAGCGACATATTGTCGCTGTGTTCTCTTAAAATAATGTAGAGAACGAACTTGGACGTGAATCTCGCGGTGAACAACCTGCTGTCGCGTGACGACGAGGAAGGCGAGGAGCCGGAGGGCGGCGAAGGGGGCGATGGTTACGTGCCTGAAGACCTCATCTCGCTGCTAGACGGAGGCTTCCATGCCGCGCAGCAAGACCACTCCGTCATCATCGACGCGGACACCATGTTTTCTGAGGACATCTTCGGGTACGCGGCTATCAGAAGGTATACCTGTCAAGCTACGCTCCTGCCTCTACACACATTCCTGCCTGTAGTAAATTATAGTCCTCAACCCAATCTCTAGCACGCTGATAAGCTTACGCAGTTTCCGTTAATGTTGTGATTGGGTGTTTTCTTGATTTTTAGTTCTGTAAATAGATGACATACACTAGATAAGTAGCATGCTTTTATTTTATCATTGCACTTGTCACAATCCCAATATATTTTTTATATTGTGTATAGTTTGTATCTGTGTACAGGGTAGTAGTAGTTCTAGAATCACAGATATAAAGAAAGGATCATTTCAGTAAAAAAAAATATTGAAAGTGTGTTAGAACCTATGCGACTTATCACCTGATTAGTGGTTGCAGAATACAAATAAAAAAAAAAGATATTTCTCGGGGTGTGGGACCTTTCTCTATGTCTGTGGACTGCTTAATTTGGGGAGTTACTAAAGTATGCCTTTGTAATAATGAATAGTCGCAGTGGAGGTGGTGGCGGCAGCAGTGGCGGCCGCGGGGGCGCCAGCCGTGAGAGCGGGAGCTCCACTCAGGAGCGCCCGTCAGAGTTCAGTCGGTGGCGTGAGCGCCAGTATTTCGGGCCTCGTAGGTGGCTTGAGTCCGCCCTGCGCGACACCTCTTGGGATAAGGACGGAGGTAATAATGATGGAGGTAAATAACTTATGTTCCTTTAGTAATTTCATTTATAGTATACATATTAGTTCCAGTTCAATATGATTTTGGGCCCTATTGGGCTCAAGTAATAACAAAAATATAAGAAAATCCAAAGTGTTTGCCATTGAAAAACTGAGAAGGTTCAATAAATTATTATTATTGAAATTTTAACTGAATGGTAAAATTAAATTTCGGGCACTTGTGGTGTATACTATTCAAACTTATAATTGTTGAATTAAGATTATACTTCGTTATTTTTGATAGAAATGTATTTGTTGTTATCAAAATTATTTGTATATGATGTAGCAGAGAGCAAGAAGAAGGATTCGTCGATTGCGGCTTCGCCTCTGTGGGTGTCTGAAGAGTTGGAGTATTGGGATAGTAACATTCGTTTTACCCATATCGCGGCCACGTACAGTGAACTTATCGCGATCTCTACTCAAGGTCAACTGCACCAATGGCGTTGGGCTGATGCACATCCTTATCAGCGCAATGACGTAAGTGCCAAAATAAAAGTTTATGCACATAATACAATGGTAAAAATGTGGAAGTCTAATTTTACACAGAATAAGTTTACTTGTAGCATGTAGACATGAAACTCGAATCTACCTTTATGGACAAATATTTTGTACTACTGCTTACTAATACGTTGAATATAATCTTTGTTAGTATTCTTCTTGAACACGTAAATAGTAATAATAATTAATCTAAAGATGTTAAAAGTGATCGGTATTTACTATCGTAATTAAGTGTCGAACTTCGTTAGTCTTTCATTTTTAATTATGTCATAATTATCACCTTTCTCATCATAATCACAAATTCATTGGTAGGACTTATCAAGATGTTTTAGTATTTATTTCTAGTGTGAAATAATAACATAAAACCCGTTGTCCACTAACAGGCTTCAGGATCAGTGAGCGCGTATCACCCGCGCGCCATCTGGCTCGGCATGACTCCTGGAGAGCGAGTAATCAATATTAGCGCCGCCGGCATTCGCATCTCAGTGCTCACTGACAATGGCAGGATTGCTACGTTTTTGGATGAATCTATAGGTACTGTTTTTAACATAAAATAGCTTTAAAAATGTTGTAATTTATTACTTCAACTATATAATTCAATAACCACTAGCTTTCCGCCCACGGCTTCGCCCGCCTGTTTTCTCGACTTTTCTGTAATATAATATGTATGTATTATACATATAAACCTTCCTCTTGAATCACTCTATCTATTTAAAAAATCGCATCAAAATACGTTGCGTAGTTTTAAAGATCTAAGCATACATAGAGAGAGACAGACAGCGGGAAGTGACTTTGTTTTATACTATGTAGTGATTACAATTTTTAGTCTACATTACCGCACGAGGCAATATTTACGCAAATTATGCAAACCTGTATTACTTATTGGTTCTTCACTAAAGTCACCAAAATCTCTGACCCTAATCAAAGAGATCGGCGAATGTGAATACATATATTCTGTTCACGTATAACGAAATAGAAGCATTTTCAGTGAATTGTTTTGTATATTTTCATCTCATTGTTTACTAGCTCACGCTCCTGGTGCGTCACGATTGGAGCATCCTCTGCAGACATTTATGGAGTTTGGATCTGACAAGGCAATTTCTCTTCACGTATGCTCTCTGTATACCGTCGCAAGACTGGATTCTGGAGCACTTTACTGGTGGTAAGTTGCTGTACAGTTACATCTTTGAACATTTATATAGGGCATACGGCCATACATAACAATTTTGTTGACATATAGAAAAATTTAAAGTCTTTTAACTTTTCACTTAACTTTCCGTAATGTTTGTTAATCTAGGGGCGTGCTTCCGTTGGGCCAACGCGCTCGCCTTTGGGAAAAACATCGCGCTCGCTCCCGCAAACAACAACGTGGCCATTCATCGACCACGCCACAAGATTTGCAGGCTGGACAGAGCGTTACTATGAAAAACGCACCTATGTACCAACCCGGTGCCGTAGGTAAGTCACTAATGTCACGAAGGTTGGTTAAACATATCAAGTTATTGCAACGTTAATACTAAGCATTTTATATGGTCGGAAATGAAGAATGTTAACGAATTTTGATTATTAGCACTTCATATTCTCTGTCAAAAATAAAAAATACTAGTGAAAGAATTACTTCGATACGTCAATTAGTTTCCGTTTTAGAAGTAAAACAAGTTGTAACCGAACGACGCGGGCCGCCGGTTACGGTGTGACGTCATAGGACAACACGCTCAGTCTGGCTCACTCAGTCCGCTCGCAGTCGCGCACCCGTGCCGTCGAAATTATACCTAAATTCTTTTAAAAATGTCCAATCCAAATACTAGGAAAGCATGTGTTGTGCCTAAATGTAAAAATACAACTACAAATTCGCCGGAAAAGTTATTTTTTATAGTTCCAAAACACGTTAAAATGCGAAAAAAATGGATAAAAGCTATTTATTTTTATTATGACACTAAATAAATAAATAGCTTTAATCCATGTTTTTCGCATTTAAACGTCTTTTGGAACTATAAAAAAAACCGGCCAAGTGCGAGTCGGACTCGCGCACGGGGGGTTCCGTACCATTACGATTTATGACGTATAAAAATAATCTACTGACTAGATCTGGTTCGAACCAATTTTCGTTAGAAGTTTACATCATATATTTGTTTTAGTTTTATTATTCTCTTATTTCAGAAGTTACAGGGGGAGGGACACATTTTACCACTTTGGAAGATTATCAGGCGCAAATTATATCCGAAACCTCAATATCATTTTTGAAGACCTATTCATAGATACCCCAAACGTATGAGTTTGATGTAAAAAAAATATAATTTCAGTTCTAAGTATGGGGAACTCCCAAAATTTTCTGTTTTTTAGGGTTCCGTAGCCAAATGGCAAAAAACTAAACCCTTATAGATTCGTCATGTTTGTCTGTCCGGTATCTATGGATTGGTTTTCAAAAATGATAGTGAGGTTTTTAATATCACTTTTTTCTAAACTGAATAGTTTGCGCGAGAGACACTTCCAAAGTGGTAAAATGTGTCCCCCCCCGGCCCCCCTGTAACTTCTAAAATAAAAGAATGATAAAACTAAAAAAAATATGATTTACATTACCATGTAAACTTCCACCGAAAATTGGTTTGAACGAGATCTAGTAAGTAGGTTTTTTTAATACGTCATAAATCGTAATGGTACGGAACCCTCCGTGCGCGAGTCCGACTCGCATTTGGCCGGTGTTTTTTTTTTTCTATTTTTGTGTGAAAATCTTAATGAGGTTCACAGAATATATATACTTACCAAGTTTCAACAGCATAGTTCTTATAGTTTCTGAGAAAAGTAGCTGTGACATACGGACGGACAGACAGACAGACATGACGAATCAATAAGGGTTCCGTTTTTTGCCATTTGGCTACGGAACCCTAAAAACAACTTTTCCGGCGAATTGGTAGTTGTATTTTTACATTTAGGCACGACACATGATTTCCTAGTATTTATTATAAAGATCCATTTGGAGATAAAAGTATTTATTGTTGTGAAGACCATTTTGACTTTCGTTTTTATTCCTCGCATTTCGGCGACAACGAAATGACTATTTGTTGATAAATAATGCGCAACCATTACTCCATTACCATTACATCCATCTATTTTGGGTAGATTATCCGATTGCCCTTTTTTCCATTTTATTAATCGAATAATATTTACTATTATTAGACGAAAACACAACAAAATACTGCGCAAGCTATTACACCTACTACTATAACCGCTGGCGACTTGATACTATAGTGTAATTAGATTTCATTACACTATGTTGATACTAAGCGGGACGCGGCCCGCGCGGCGCGTTGTGACATGACGTCACAAGCGGTCACGTGACTGTTAGCGGGACTCTATATTTTTCGAAACTTTGAATGCCTATAAAATCAAAACTACTAGGTATTTTTACTACAACAAAGAACTAGTGTATTTGTATACATACAGGCTTTACTGAGACAACATTTCAAGCGATTTGGCATACCTAGTAACATTCTCCATTGTGGTATTTGCAATATTGCAGATCTGTTATTGTGTTATTTATAAACTTTACCTAAATTATATTTAAACTTATTCAATTTTAAAATAGGATTTAACATGTCCACGGGAGTACCAAAAGTGGGCGTTCTACAGAATGCTGCATGGAACCTTTCCGACATGTGCCGTTTCAAAATTGTTGCCGCCGCCGCAACCTGACCGCTCGGTCTCTGATAAAGACAAGAGAGATTTACAGGGTAACTTTGTTTATTCTATCATTATACGTATATTACGTACCTATATAGTGTTACTTGTTTAAAACCTTATTAGCTTTTCAGGAGGATCGACACTAATAAAAGGTTGTCTAGTGTCTGTCTGTCTGTTGTTTAAGCTATAAAAGGAATGATCAAAATACACATAAATGTTGTATTGCCATAAGATACTTGATGTGAAACAGGATATAAATATTGAAAACACTTATTTTTTCGTTTATTTTGTCTAGAATCAATCGCCACTAACAGTGTCGTCAGTGAAAGCTTCTTCATCAAGCGGCAACAGTAAGGATGGCGCTAAAGATAGCAACAAGGACATGGCTGACCGCCTTGACATGCCTCCGCCACCCAGCCCGGCTTCCTCGACCTGCAGTGACACCAGCACATCGCACAGTGAGTATAACACATACGAAATTATAGAACACTAACAATTCAGGATGTTATGTAAATAAATTACCTATTTAATACAAAAAACAAATGAAATGAAACGCTAAAAACTTTAAATTCGTGCGTTGTTTCAGAACGCGCCAAGCGCGTAACAGTACGGGGTGAAGAAGGCTCTTCAAACGATGGATCTAAACGCGACGAAGAAGAATGGCCATTAAAAGAAGTTGTTTTCCTTGAAGACGTAAAGAGCGTGCCGTTAGGTCGAGTTCTCAAAGTAGACGGAGCTTACGCTGCCGTACGATTCCCTACTATCGGCAAAGACGGCAAGGAGGTTATGCCAACGACGCCTGATGATATATCGACGTTGTTGCAAGACTGTCGGCTGGTCCGTAAAGATGACTTGGTGGCCGTCAAGTGGGGAGTGGGCGGCGCCGCGGGGGCCGCCGTGGGCCGGACTGCTTACAGCGCTCACCCAGAAAGATTGCACTGCCACCTGATGTACAAGTTATTACCATTGCTGTAAGTATGTTTAAAAATTATAAACGATTTTCGTTGATAGTTGACAAAATATACAATGTAAATCAGTTTCTCACTAGTGACCCTAAGTCAATTTTTGGCCGAAGATTAAGCTGTTTGTTCGGTTTACAAGCCCAATTTATGAACCAAAAGTTCGTAACAATTATACTTTAATAGATTTTGGTAACTCGCCTGAGTCGCCTGTCGTCTGCCTATCGAAATTTCGAAAATAGGCATGATGACAGTAAGCAAGAATTACTAAAATAATATGTTCATATACTGAAATATAATTAACATGTTTAGAAAAGAATATTTATTTTTATTTATAAGACGGGATTATTAATTTATTTGATAAAATAAAACTACAAAATACACTAGTCCGCCATGTTCAGTTGAACACCAATCAGATTCAATTACGTCACATCTATGTTGAACTGTCGCTGTCACGTAAATTTCGTACGAATTTCGACGATCTCCGCGCTTAAAATTGTTTATTATGTATTTCCTAATTGTATATTACTTAGCTTTTGTCCTACAACTTGTGTAAGAACTTATTAAGTAATGGAACAAGGGTTTACCAAGGCAAACAGCTCTAATTTGCCCAGAATTGATTTGTTAATGCTGGGACAGTTCCCGGTATTAAACAAAGAGTTCTGTTCAGCAGAATTTAGAAATGTTAAAACTACAATGTAAGTATTATTTATTATTATTTGTATTATACCTACTATAATTTAAAAAAAAAAACATTTTTAAAAAGCACAGCTTCGTATGTTTAGTTTTAATAATGTTTTGATTTTCTAAAATATGCTTTCCTATCGATTTCTTTGTTTTAGATCCTCCAGGCCATCTTATG